>CALYLX010000123.1:0-200592 GCA_944990035.1 Clitopilus passeckerianus | reverse complement strand
GAGGCCAGATGATATCAGGCCAAATCACAAGTGATGATAGCACAAGGAAAAGCTCAGATGTATGGGTGGCGACTGGATGCTCCGCGAGATTACATCTGGCATTCGGGGGAATGATAAGCTCAAGCTGATTGAGTGAGGATTTAGCATAGAGGTGGAAGTGTCAGTGCATTGCGACTACCAATTGATTATCTTCCACCATCGTGTACCATCGGATCTTACACCGCAATGTGCGAGGTCAATGGATATCCACATGATAATCCCCGCCCCTGGACCTTCGCGGGAAGGCCATCGCCTCGTTGGCGGCCACATTGTTGCCTGCCGGCTCGACCATTGGTCTGGTGAACGATATCAAGTGCGATAATCGATGCGATCGAAATAAGCGGACTTGGTCGTACGACTCGCTGGAATGGAAATAGATCATCCACCCTCCAAGCACCGCAATAGATTGACATCTCTTCTTCCTTCTCCAGTTCTTCTAAGCATTGGAGAACGGTCCGGGGCAGAGTATCAGAAAATTTTAGACAGCGGCGAGTTCACATGATGCGCATCGAGGCAGACTTTCGAACTTCGAACGGAGTTCGGGACGTTTTCCATCACATTAGGCGCTCGGATAATCTATTTCATGTGTCGAAAAACTGTCAGAAACATGGAATCAAATTATAGACGACGATTACAGAGCATGATTTTCCCGTCTGATTCTGCCACCAGATGTGATCGATGAAAAAGAACCTAATCTTGAAGAGACCAATGGTAACACTCAAGGAAATTGTGGACAATGAAATATACGCCAGGTTTGGATAGTAGCTTGGATGTCCTTCCATGAATTTGATCCCAGGTGCCAGCGTGAGCACCTCTAATTATGTATGGACCGGTCGTGAGGAATGGTAGCGATGGTGGGATAAGCGAAAGAAGCTGTTAAACTTGTTGTATTCCATGTAACGGCCTATAACGGCTCCTGTAAGCGATTGGGTACGAGTGTCAGGAAATACTTGGACGCTTCCTCGAGTGTACCAAGTTGAAGTCTTCTGATGTGCACCGAGCAGCAATCGCCGGAGCCTAACACCGTCAGCCTACGGCCCGGGTGAGAAATCCCAGAGACCTGAGACCACTGTTGGTGGAGGTCCGCAGTACCAGAGGAGAAAATGCTCGCATGATCATGCTCTAGGCCTTGGGAAGGATTCAGACAGCTCCGCGAGCTAATGCAGGGGAAAGGTATAGATGGTTGGGAGCCAAGACAAAATGCAAATATAGCATCGAGGGGAAGAATCAAACCTCTGCTCTTCCATTGGCTGTCCGATGATCAGTGGTTTCAGCTTACATTTGTTGGTCTGCCGCTGAGCAATGCATGGATGCCGATGTCGAAAATGAAGGGGAATATAGGTTTTTCCGGCGCCAATATTCAGCAAGTGGCGGTGAACAGATACATCCGGCTTCCTGCTATATGCTCGTGAGCCGGAGGCGTCAGTGACGGATGATCAGCAGCAGCGGACAAAGTTCGTGCGTCGGAATAACCTTGGCTACAAGAAATTTGAATCAGGTATTCCCAGTGGGCAATGGGTGCAGGAAAGTCTACCGTGAGGCTCTGCCTGCAATATGTTGCTGGGTTGGAATTGTCACGAAAAAAATCGTGGAAACAAGGCTGGTATAATCATAGGTAGGAATGGAACCTCACATTGAGGCACTGGGACGCTGTGTGATGCCTCTTTGAAAAAGGCCATTGCCCGACCATACTGTAAAAGGTCTGGAAATTTGATTGATCAGATTTGCCATGTGCCACGCGACAGGTCCCAGAGACACTCCGAATCGCGAGCCGAATCAGGTCAATCGTGCCTTAACCGTAAAAGGATAATCATATCGAGATTTAGATTTTGAGATTCATGTTCCAAGTCTCTTTTTCGATGCGAATTCCAAGCGATTTCGTGGACCAATATTTCTTGAGGTACAGAACTACATGCGCGAGTATACACGGCACTTGAGGACCTCGGATACACATACATGTAACCTTTACTCATTGGTCTTTCCTTCCTTCCAGTTCCTATCAACAAAAATTCGACCAATGATCTCTTCGTGGCCTTGCAGTAGTATCCCCCGATGAAGGAGCATTCGCCTTGTTTCTGAGTGATAGAAACTGATGTATACAGGATTGGATGGAAGCGAGTACATAGTTACCCATCCTTGATATATTCTATGGTGTATCAATGGCATACGAGGCCTCTCCGAGGATCTGAGAAGTTCGCCAGAATCCTGACGGCCCTTCTTTTGGATACAGTACGGTGGGTTAGAGGTGGATACAGCCAGGCACCTGGATGCGCCACCCGTGGGTCGTGTGCCCTCTCGGTAAACTCGCCTCTTGATGACATACCGGTGTTCAATACGTGGATTCGACATAGCGCAGCGGCAACAGAGCCGGGCGGCGGCCGTTCGTAGCGTATGATGCTCCAAGTGAGCACTCAGACTTACATCTTCGGTGGTTATTCCCACCGAGACTCGCCTATATCCAAACAACAGGTTTTAGAGCACCTGACGAGAGAATGGACATTGATTTGGGACCAAAATACAATAAAAAGTCCGTAGTACAGGACCTAGGCCTTCCATAGTTATCAGAAATCTGGAGCGTTGGAATGATTGGAAACTATCGTGTACGAAATGTGGTGTATTAGCCTGTCAGTTTCGGGTCGATGCCTACTTAAAGCAGGCGTTCTGACCGCGTGTTGCACGTCAATACGCGACGGAGTGCCTGGCTGGAGTCGTCGTGCAAAAGAAAGCATCTCAGGGAACCCAGGCGAACCTATGATGGCGGTCGTGATTCAAGAGTGGAGCAAATCGACGGGGCAGATGACCATCCAAAGCCTCGCGGATCACATATGTGCTGTCCCTGTATAATGCATTCATTGTGGATGGTGCTGCCCACCCAAGAGAAGTAGACCTATCCGGCAGAAACTCCAGACGCCGGATGAGGTGACCTACCGGGGCCGTCGAATTTGCGTCACTGGAGTAACAGCCTCTGGAGCTTCAATCAATTCAAAGGTGGAGAAATCACGAGAGGATAATGAATTCTTGCACGCCGACAGAACCTACTTCCTCGAGTCTCCTAAATTTGTTCCCGCATGTCAGGGAGGTGGGGAGTTGGGGAATTTGTGTCCGCCCGTGTCCGCGTCCATCCAGTGGAGGTGGCGTATATGACGACAATGACGCCAACGCCGGTAAGGATTTGCAGCAGTAGGCGGGACGCTTCCCTCACCTCCCCAAGGTCCCAACACGACCGTATTTACAGCAATATGGCTGGATTAGAGTGCGACCGAAGGTCCGTGTATCTTAATCGCTAGCAGAAACAAGGAACAACTCCAAGATGTCAAGTGATCTTGCAGACCGAACATTGTTGTCAGCGGTAAACTCAATGGACCGGCATTTTTCGTAAAGTTCGTCGCATAACACTTTCAGAGTCCTAAAGAGACGTTTGGTGGGTCCTTGGTAAGTCAAAGCGATGCGAGCAACGGAACAAATGGGACTTCAGGCTGGTGGCTTACTGGTGGCGCTTTTGAGCAGGCTCGTGTCGTATTATCTCTGTATATGCTCCTGGACTTCAAAGCACTCTCCCCTGGATTTCTCCTATCTGGAGAAGCTCCTGAACTACATCCAACATTGCGAGTCGCCGGAACCACGATGGTCGAGGCATGTTCTTGACAACTTGTCATTGAGAATGTTGAAGACAGGCATGCTTACGTAGTCTAACAGGAACTGTTTGTACAGGCTTCCTCAAATCTTCTCCGTGGCAGGCAGAGGTCAAATTGACAATTTTCAAGCACCAAGGGGGCAAGGATAAAGAAAAGCAGCCTATGCCGTCCTTGAACTGTCTCGAGTTGACATTCCCTGGCAAGAGCGAGTTAACCGTTGTCTGCCGGCCACTTGTGTAGGACCGGGCTGAGTAGGAATTGTGACGTCGATTCGATGCGGTATACAGCAACGTTTATGGATTGGGAGGCAGATTGGCTGTTCTGAACAGCTTGAAAGCGGAGGTTGTCTCTTATTGCGACCAACCCTGGCTCTCAGGAATTCCTCTCGTCATATCGATAATGGATGCTATGTTTAACGGCGATATAGAACGTGCGACAATGACGGCAGCATCATAATACAGACTTTTAAACTATTGGTCCGTTTCTAGAAAATGATTTCATTGAAAGCGAGCCCTACGCCTTATATGGATCATTACCAACGGCCTATAGAAGCTGAATACTACATTTGGTCGATAGATTCCCTGTCCTTGTATAGGAAAGTTCCAATTGTCTGATAAGACAATCGCTAGTCCTAGGACGGTAGCAAACTTTCAGCAAACGGGGGACATTGCTGCTCTAAGAATAAGCCCCTTGAGTAGCGGGGTTGAAACGATGGTGTAACGTCGAAAAAAGCATCCGCGTTCGTTTTACATGAAAGGCATTCATGTTAATCGTTTAAGAATACAAGTGTCGCCTGAAAAGGCAAGCAGCTGAAACCTCCCGTTGTCGTCGTCAGCCAAAAAAGTGCCTAATCCAGTTAGTGCAGGAAGGTGCACAGGCCAGCGATGCAAGTTATTGGCTACATAAGCATGAGAGCGGGTCGAGGGCGCCCCGACAGGTGTGGCGTGAGGTTATTGAAATCAGAATCAATGTGAGAGTAATGTGGAGGAGGGACGTTGAGCAGGAGGGGAAGGCCACCCTGAAAGGGGTTCGAGCGGAGGGCGGGGAACTGTCTTAACGTTGCATAAAATTAAAAGAGTTGGCGCTGCAGGAGAGCTTCCAAGTGAGGTTGTTGTCCGAAATCTCGGGTGTTTAGCCTTTCCAGTATAGGTCAAGAGGTCTAAGCGAAGAGCATCTGAGGAACAGAAGAGCTCGAGATCAAAGCGTCAGAAAGCGTTGGTAGGAATCACTAGGGCCGACAACAGTAGCTTCAGGGTAAATGGCTGCACCAGGGGCGGAGATAAATGACAGGCAGAAAGGCTACGAGGAGTAGATGGGAGGACGAGCACCAGTTTGCACGCGCGGCGTGGAATCCAAGTAAGCCAAAGGGAGGAGTAGGATAGAAAGATGGGAGCAGACTGTGTTTGCTTGAAGGGGTACTTGAACAGCTTCACTTGAAAAACGTGTTCAGATAAAGCTGGCGCATGTCCAGTTGCACATGTCATTTTGAAATGCGATTGCAGCGGTTTCGGAGCGTCCCTGAAGAGAATACCCACAGCCAGACCTGCATTTGGGCTGTTCACAGGTTGGTAACGAGCCAAACCGAGATCACGTGATGGATTTGATGACCCTTTGCTGGTTGTAAGACACTCGGGGGAAGTGTGGGAGGGATGCAACGGAATGCATAAGGCGGCGCATATGGTTGGGAAGATTGCTTGTAGTTATGAAAAGGCGAGAGTCTGGTGCACAGGAAAAAACACGGGATAATGTTCAGGATGGTCGGCTGGAGGCGGGGCCAAAGACGGTTCGGCTTGTCGGGATGCCTGGTTTGCCGCAGTACAGCATAATGCAAGTTGGCGGAAGGATTTGGCGGTATATTGGGACGCGTAAGCTATATACAGCGTGGGTGCAATTTGCAGAGTGCCTCGAGAGGCGGATGAAAATGGGAGAGCTGTTGTGTGGACTTGCACCAATCACGGGCTGAGAATTAGACGCCAAAGTCCATGGACCGGGTATCGACTAATGGGAAAACGGAAATAAAAGAGGCAATTGCTCCGGAGAGTTACTCCGATAGATCTAAGATCAATTTGAATCTAAGATCGGTTGATGCTAGCCGGTTTACCCACTTGGAATGGGCCCCTCGTGGAATATAACATGTTCGTATCCTTCATCCGACGTATTGCCTCCCCACCCAAATTATGTCTGCCCTCTCCACGACCCGTCCTAAACTTCCTGTTGTACATACTCAACAGAACGTTCACCAACTTCAGAGGCAGCCTGAAGCCGGTCCATCGTCACGGCCGGCAATCGTCGAAACAATCGTCACTTCGCCCACTATGTCCGCCGACGACGCGTCGACACTTCCGTCCGACTCGCCCATCTCATGTTACTCTTCGCTTCCCTCTTTGACGCATAGTTCTCCTTCATCGTCATCCTCGAGTCTTCACAGTGCACCTGAACGCGTTAACGAGCACCTTGCTGTCTTTCTTCCTAAACACCTATGGAAGGTACGTTGGTAATCACAAGTTGCCTGGCCAATGAGCTCAAGTATATTTGACAGCCCGATTCACTCGCCCATAAATGCGATAACTTTTATTGCCAAGTTAACTTCGGTGTCCTCCAACGGAGACATGTAAGTTGCCTCGTAGCCTCAATGGTTGAACGCGCGGCTGAACTTTCTCGTAGCATTGCAGGAAATGTGGTGGCATCTTTTGCGCTGCATGTTCAAGTCGAGCTACTCCTCTGCTTGATACCTCAAAACTTGACTTCCTCCACCCCCCTCGCCACGCTTCGATTACCCAGTACGAGTCCCCGGACGCCCCCATTCTGAACAGCAGAGTCTGTGATGATTGCTGGGACTTCCTTCACGGTCAACCATCTACCCCCCGTACTCCTGAGATCTCACGTCCCTCTATCTCTCGCCTCCTTTCCTCCCCAATAGCCCTGCTCAAGTCACCGCTATCCACATCTCCCGTCTACAGTTCCACCTCATCATTGTGTTCTAGCATTGAGGCCCCCTCTACACTCCATAACCTTCCGGAGGGCATCAACTCTTTGCTAGCCACCGCTGCCCCTCTCGCAAGGAAAGCTAGGCTAAGGCCGGCTACCAGCTCGTCGAGCCTTGATAGCTACAACAGACCTAGCAGGCAACGCGTTACCGTTCGTGCTGGCCATCTCACCCTTCCCCCCGAGCTCGAGAACAAGTCTTACGGCGAACTCGATGCCTACCCTCTTCGTCACTCGAGTGTCCTTTGCAAGGCTACTGGCGGCGGACGATGGGAGCCCAAGCACGAACCTCAGCTTGCTGGCTATCGTCCTCCGATACCTGGTGCCAAAGCTCAGTACGAGATTGAGCTCGAGGAGGAAGAGAAGGAAGAGAGGCGGAGACGGGCCAACCCAGTTGTCAAGGACAGGGAGTTCAGATATCGCTTTGGCACCGATGGCGCTCAACCTATCATGCTTAGCCGTACACCCAGTCTAAGGTCAACCTTCTGATTGGCTGCCTACACATTTCCCATTCCATGCTTTATTTGGTTCAATTGCTTTTTTGCTTTGTATGCCATCCTCACCTACACGCTCGGTCCGGATTACGAGCGCCGTCTTTTCCCCTGATATCCTTATTCCTTGTAATATTGCCTTGCTTGCATCACATACTTCCACTAGCTGTTTTTCCCCTCCTTGGGGAAACAGAAGTTGTACCATCATCCCCACCCTCTTCATCGGTCCACTGCCCCGCACCATCCCCGAGGAACGACAGACTTCCTCTCCGCCTTGATCGATTATCCTGCCGTCATCGTGTGCCCGCCCTGCCTTGGTATTGCATGCATCCGTTATCCATCCATCGATGTCGTTGATTATCTGTATTGCTCGTTCTCGCCACATCGACATCTGTCACTTGCTAATACCACTTGCATATGCCCTTTTCATTATCACTCGCTTCTCACTCTCCATCATCACTCTTCCACTTATCACATCTCACATCTTCATCGTCCTCGTTTCTTGTGCATGCGATACCTACTGTCAGCCACCATCCACCCGTGTTTTTGCAAGCATCCCCGTATTATCATATGTTTCTTATGCTTACTCTCTCGTGTTTTACTTCGGCTTGTCGAAGGAGGTTCTGTGTGCCTTCCTTCTAGAACCATTCTATACGTGGTCTTCTTTCACACATTTTGGTCTCGAGTTGTTGTGTTGTTAATTGGTACTGTTTCCGGTACAATATTGCTGTACATAGTGTTTAGTAGTAGTAGGCTGTACCTAATGACGTTGTTGACTAGAATGTTAGAAGTTTCTCAAATTCTTGGATTGGACGTTGAACATGAGTGAACCAACGAAAGAAGAGTGTCCAACTTGCAACCGTTGAAGTCCCTTCACTGCCAACGATCCTCGGACGCCTTTGACAAACAAGGCCAAACAAGGAGTTTCCAAAAATTTGGCTGCAGTTAGACGCGTCCACGTCCAGACTACATTGTTGCTGCAAGAATGCTCGCTCTGCGCAGACTACGCGCTGCAAACGCCGTCTTGAGAAGATGTAACGCGACATTACAGCAAGTCAATACAACGACCCCGGACGCACCTCCTCCAACGGTGACAGAGGCCAGTAAAACACTTACACCGAGTCCAGCAACGGTCAAGCCTGCTGGTTCCGCCACGGCGAAGGCTGCGACTACCGCACCGGAAACGGGAGATACAGCTGTGGCTAGTCAAGGCCGTCGACGACCTGGCAAGCAGCTTCCCAAACGTCCTGAAATTTCAGCGGAGAACCCGAGGAAGTATAATAGGCCCATTAAGGAAGGTGTATTGCCAGCGTATGATTTGGCGTTGAAGTTGCTGCAGACGGACAGCATTAGGCTGAAGGACGAAGCGAAGGCTGTCAAAGCGAGAATTGAGGAGCTAGAAGGGAGCTTGTCAGAGCTTAGGAAGAAGGAAGGAGAGCAGAGCGATGAGGTGACGAAGCTGGAGCAGGAGGTTGAGAAGGCCTACAAGAAGTTGAGGATATTGGAGGTTCAGAGCGGTGTCAATCTCCCTGAACATAGGTGGAAGGTTCGGAATGCTATGGGTGAGTTTTATACGTCGGCACAGAAGTATCTTCACTGACCAATACTTTTATAGCTGACATGTCCAAGCCTGTTCACCGGCATTTGGTTGAACAAAGGTGGAGGTCGGAGGGTGATTTGGACCTTCTGGTACGCTACTTTCTGACATGTTCTGTATACCCAAACCTTATCCTTTCTGTTCTAGATGGAACGCATACACCAAATGAAAGTCATCCCGGACGTCCTGGGTGACTTGCGTCCAACAATTGACCTGCATGTCGCTACTGAAAGGACTCTGTATGAGGCCCAGAAGACTGGTAAAAGACTCCTCACTGTGCAGCCCGGAACGTTCTTGTATCCCAGACAGGTGGGCTGGTCAATCATTAATTCTGGATATATGCGCTAAAACGCTCTTGTGTCAAGACTGTGTCACCTCCTTATGTCTCCGCTAATGTCTTCCATACGGATACAAGGCTCTATACCATGCTCCTTGTTGACCCAGGTACGAGACAAATGGCTATGACCAGGGATGGCGTCACTGAAAGACCTCCGAAATAGATGTTCCCAACGAGGAAACACAGTCCTTCAATACATTCTTACACTGGATGAAGTAGGTCTTCTTTGATCTTCTCCTCTACGCGTAATTGATAATATTGCTAGGCCCAATATCCCGCTCTCCGCAACCCAAACTTCCTTCATTGCTGACCTGAACACCCACACGCGTTACATTCCCCCGCATCCACAAAACGGAACGCCTTATCACCGTTATGTGCTCCTCATGCTGCTGCAGCCCTCCCTGAACAAGGCTGGATACACCTTGTCGGCTGAGGCGCACGCAAAACCTGGCGTCCCCACTTCAGTGGAGTTGGACATACCAGTTGTGACTGCCGAAGAGAGGAAGACCTTCGATGTGAGGGCGTTCATGTCCCAGCATGGTCTGGATGCTACACAGGGCGGTGGTGCACACATGTGGAGAGAGGTTTGGGATGAGAAGGTCAGCAAGATTTACGAGCAGGTCTTGAGTAAGCTTCCTCTTTTTTGTTCCTTTCTCAACGCGCATTCTGACTTCTCCGGCAGAGGAACCCGAACCCAGATATGGCCGCCCGCCCAAGTACAATCCATACGCGGACTTGAAGCACCAGAAGCGTTACGTCTAGTTATTAATTGCTTTCGCGCTTTGTTCAAGTACATCCTACTAATTGATAATGCGATTATTACCGTCCACCGTCTACCAACTCCGAAGTGAGAGTGGCGACCATTTAGGGCACGCCTACGCAAGTGGTGTGTGCTGGGGACCATGCCAGGTCCATGAAACGGTTCATTCGCCGCGTCGGACGTTGGAACCACAATAAACGGGTGACAAGCCATCGAAGTTCTGGAAGCGATCTGCTTGGGTGGGCCATTAAATCTGGGGCCCGGACGTAACGCGTAAACACAGGGAAGCGCTGCAACGACACCAATGTACCACGAGGGAACGGATGTGGACACATATGGCGCGTCGTCTCAGCAAAAGATGCCGTAACCAATCTCCGTCGTTCTTTTCATGGTTCGTGACGACTAAGAGGTAGTCAGCTTTGAGCTCCGAGATGTTTATGATAAGGCTTGTGGAAGTGGTCAATGCAACATGCTCGTACTTAGCATCTGCTCACGGATGTTGGGCTGACCGGCAGACGTTGCACAAGACGGGCATTTATTGCATGAGGTCTAAGCAACGTGTTTCTAAGGTATCATACGGGAGTCATTGTCACTGGGCTACAAGTGTCTCGTTTCTCGACTTACTTAAGTTTTGGTGCAGGTGGCAAAGGTGGGGTGAGTACCCGGCCTCATCCTGGCCGTGTCGACCACCTCAAAGTGCAGAATGAGCAGGGACCGTTCTGATACAGGATCAGACGACCGTCATCTCACCGCCCGGAGCCCAGCAGCCGATGGCAGGTTACTCGCGGCCCGGGTCGTGTTGAAAGACTGCCTCAGCTTCTGAAGCGATTGATCCACGTCGTTGACCTACAAAAGAGCTAATGCGTTTGGGGTAACGTCGAGTGGAAGACCAACGTCTTCCGAGGATATGTACATCTAAAACATTAGCCAGGCGAAACGTCTGTTTGCCGCATTGACAGCACTTCGTAGGCAGTTCGGACTCATTCGTGCTCTGGTCAAAATGCGAGATCAGAAATCCCAGAGTGCCTCGAGCAGACGCGAGTCCAATAAGGACGAGTGAACAGTCGACTGTACGGCCCGCACACCGTGCATAGAGAAGTGAGCTTCGTCGATGTAGGCCGAAGCTCGCAACCCCGACAACGTAACATATCTTTCGGAGCTTGGCCAAGCGGGTTGCAGGCTCCTTCGGCTCTAGCGCATCCGCCGGCTGCTGAGTATGTTCCTTCAAACAAACAAGTCCGTCAGGTACTGGACTGTCCAACGAGGGTACGGGCCAATTTCCTAGTTTAGGGGAGTGCGCGTGATACGGGATCAGGCATCGGCAGCGACTGTCGCAAGCTTGTTTGCTGTTTAAATAAAGCAGTCCTCTCACAGGTGCCTACAGATGCTCATAGATTTGCTTAAGATCGACAGTGAGCAGAACGCCAAACAGTGTTGCGACCAATCGTAGAAATTTCGGGAAGAGCTCGATCAGGGGGGCAGGCGGGAATCTCCAAATAAGAGAACGCTAAATTGTGGCGGATACGCGGAGAAACCTTGCTGGGAACGAACATTCCCCGTGGAGCCTTGTAGAACGGACTGGAGAAATGTCGGCAGATGAGCAAATGTCTGATGGAAGTGAATTGAAGCCTTTACTTCCTGCACTTGAACTTGAAAGGATATTCAATTTCGCCAGGGATGCTGAGTGGAAAATCTGGCGAGGACTATGGTCCATCGGTGCTTTTACAATGAAGTGTGGAAGGACCTGCAAGTTTCCGCAACGCAAAACACACTCTGAGCGCTTGCTGGTTTAATGCATAGTGCTCAGGAGGACTTGTACACTATTTTCATCACAGACCATCTCCTGGCGGCAGGCATATGGTGTCCTAGTTGGCGAAGAAATACAGATTCGTGACCTCTGCAGATTCGGATAAAATCCCTAGCTTCGAGCGCAGATGTCGAGTCAAAGTTCCGAGCCATGAACAGCGCCTTACTGGTAGCGCCTTGCTATTCCTGAGTGTTGCACTTTGACAGGGAAACGAAATGATGCCGTCGATCATGTGGTGTTAGAAATGCCCAGATGTTGACTGGCGATGACAAGCGAAATTCGCACAGTTATATATGCGTTTGGTTAACGCGTTGCTTCGCGTCTTCCATGTTTCTACGAGCAGGCAAAGAACAAGGCCTCAGGGCACGGCCCCCAGCCATTCCTCACCTTTCAAAGAACGAACAGTAACCGATTGATGAGTCAACCGAAGTAGATTCCAAGGAAGATCCACCCTCGAGCGTCAAAGACAGGCCATGGGGTTCAGAGCATGAAGGCGTGAAGAGCACTTGTGGTCATGGGCTGCGCCTACGGCGCCTAAAGACACGTTTTGGGGTGATTCCGCGATAATAAAATTGTGATGATTGCATGTGCATTGTATCGTCCCATTGTACGCCCGATCACTCACATCTCTATCAACCACCACCATCTACAATGAACGAGTTACTGAATACGTTCATTCAGAAATTTGACACACAACCATCCCAAACGACTATTGAAGCAGCGCTGCACCAATTGAGCACCCATCTCGGCCAGGAAAACGTAATTGCTGTTTTACAAGGCCTATCCGAGCGACCTTTGTTGCTGGAATTTGTTTTGTCGAGTGCGTTCCTCTTAAATCTCCTTTTAACTCCCCTTCAAAGTATTGTTAGATCTTCCTGCTTCAGTCCCGGTTCGAACCTGGATTTCCAACGCCTGCGCTAAGGATGTTGAGAGCTTCAAGTCCTCCTTCACCACGAGCTTGCTCATGAAGCTTTCGGCTTTCTTTCTTATCCACCACGACCTCCCTTTCCCCCAGAGCTCATCACTTTCGGATGAACTTTCGAAGATTGACCGACTCGTCAGCAGAGGGCCTTATGCGCTGGAAGCCTTAACCCAACTGACGTTTTCGAGTCATTCTCGGAGCAACACATCCGAGTTCTTCGTCCCATCGAAGCCGTCCAAGTCTCAGAGGAAGGCTCATAAGAGGATGTTCTCACTCCAGGAGAACAATACGCCAAAGCGAGCTATGGACCCTGCCTTACTTTCAGACTTCGGTCTGGATGTCCCTCACAGCGCTTTGGAGCGTGATCGAGCAATTTCAGAGATTCTTTCTTTTATGGAAAACTGGCTCGATGTAAGTTGACATAATGTAGCTGCATACGTATACTCACGGTTCACAGTATTATCTCCAGCTACTCCATTTTCCTGGCATTCCTTTGGCAGTGAAGGCACTTTTTATATCACGACTGCCTACCAATGAGTTTTCCAATGGAGATTCAGCAGCTGTTCTCGAAGGTCAACAAGAAGAGGAAGCACATTCTATTATTCAACCTTTGAAGTCGTACGTATATAAGCGCAATCGTTCAATAGGGGCCTTGCTGAGGTTGTCATAGTGCTCGTCATTTCAGCAATGTCGAGGGATTCGGTGATTGGCGCATCCTCATATCTACCCGAGCCGATGGGGACTTGAGAGAGGCGTCTCGTAAGAATAGGAAGATGTTTAAGATTTTTGTCAAGAAGATCAAGTGAGTTTATGGCGCGTCAACTTTTGTCGAATTCTCTCAACGACGGTTTCCAGGGAATTGTCCAATGGGCACTTCTCCCCCGACAATCATAAGCGTCTGACGGGCCCCAATATCCAGATCCCTATATATGAGGCAAAGATGACGGGGGATACGCGATTGGTGGTCTGTGTCTGCTACCTAACTCTTTCCACTGCAATGTTGACGAACTCACTACCTTACAGTACCAAGTAGACTGCGTAGCGGCTTATGACAGCGAAGCCGAAATGCAAGGTGCTTACTTCCCTGCGGTATAGGAAGCTACGAACTCATCCCCTTTGTACTAGTTGTCCGGATATTTGGCATATACACGCACGCCCAGATGGATGACCGCTTATGGCATTCTGTTGGCAGCCAACTCGCCAAAAAGGGGAAGGAGTATCGTAAACGGTACGTCTTTATTCGTTCTATTCGTCTGCTTGGTTCTAATCCACTGACTCGCTGAACTCAGATGCATATATCGTCAACGCGTCAATGACGGGGGCAATGACATATATGCGCCTGCAACATTCCCTCATCCGCCAGAGGTCGAGCAGGTTACCCAGTATATCCCAGATTTGCCTCCGGATGATCTCGAACAGGTCGGTCTTGAAGCTATAATTTTGTCGAGAAATGGCTGAAGTTGCTCCAGATCCATTCCCTTCTAGTGTTAGTTCAAGAATATATTTTCTGTCTTTTTTCGTGGGGCTCAGTCGTTTGCTGAAATTGATAGATTGGAGAAATATCTAGACTTTTCACATGTGAGGAAAAATATCACCCTGCAACTCATCATTGCTAATGTCGAGCGCCTACAGGAACTTCTGCAAAGTATGTCAGAGATGTTGAATCTTCGGCCGTTTGACTTTTTCTGACGTATCCCGTCCCAGGCATCCTCGCAAATCTTGACGTCTCGTTCCCATTCCAAGTCTCGTAGGCGTTTTATACTCTCTCCACGGCAAGTGACTAGTAGTGACAAGCACCCGGACAGACCTCAAGAGAAAGAGATCATAGAGCATCCAGATTCCTGCTATGTCCTCGGTCGAAGCGGTACTGGGTAAGCCAATATCCCAAGTATTGGTTCACCTTAATGTATTGCTTACTCTTGCAAAGGAAAACAACGACTATGCTCTTCAAGATGCTATGGGTAGAGAAGGCGTACGAACTCAATAAGGACGGCATGCCCCGACCCCGCCAGATCTTTGTAACAAAGTCTAGGGTTCTCGCGCGGAAAGTGGAAGAATCGTTCACGAAGTTGCTGGCGTCCCTACGGATCGAAGCGAAGCCCCTCCAGGAGATTCAAACATACCTTCGACGAGATGTAGCCGCGAATACTACCGAGGATCTCGTGGACGTAGATGACGAGGTCAACTGGCGCACAGACCTTCCGAAGCGGTTCAGCGAATTGCAAGACAACCACTTCCCGCTATTCCTCACATTCGATCATGTAGGTGTTTCCCGGTGCTTAAACTCCATTTGAAGAAGTTACAAGCCTTATGACAGCTATGTGATATGATTGAAGGAGATGGCGACATCGTGTATAATCCAATCGCAGTTGCATTGGACGCTGCGGGCGTCAGTTCACCATTCATAAGCTTTGATCAGTTTCGCTATCAGTATTGGCCGCACTTCCCTCAGTCATTGACAAAGGGCCTGGGTAAGAATCCCAGTTTTTCTAAATTGTCCAACCCCTTACGGTGTAATTCATAGATCCCGCTCTCGTGTTCAGTGAAATTATCGGTAGATGAATTTCAGCTTCTGTTGATCATTGCTGAGCCTTGGACCTCACAGGAATCATCAAGGGGTCCGAGGAAACACTATCAACAGACGAAAGATTTCTATCTCGCAGAACTTATGAAGATCTCAGCGAGCGCAGCTACTCAACCTTTGCATCGCAGAGAAGTGTCATCTACAGCATTTTTGAAGCCTATCAAGCCCAAAAGCGACAGCGGAGCGAACGCGATGCAGCTGACAGGTATTTAAATTCGATGCTACCCGCTATTCCAGGACACTCACCTCCTCTCACAGGACACATTCGCTGCTCAAACTCATCAAGAGCAAGGGGGTCAAAGGAAAGAAGATTGATCAACTGTGAGCGTTCATTCATCGTTAAGATTTGATTGATGACCCCTTACGCTCTCTCAGCTATGTCGATGAAGCGCAGGACAATCTTTTAATTGATGCTCTCGGTCAGCGCGGAACCATTTTGTATTCGTTTATCAGCTGATGAGATTGCGCTCAGTGTTACGGTCTTTGAGCCATAACGTCAATGGCTTGTTCTGGGCGGGGGATACAGCGCAGACCATCTCTGTTGGAAGTTCCTTCCGATTTGACGACCTGAAGGCATTTTTATTTCGAATTGAGGCAGGATTTCCTTCACCGTGCTTGACCTAGCTCTCATAATGTTCCATCTTTAGAAACAAGAAGCTCAAAACCAGAGGAACCGACGCTTCAGACGAGATATCAAGCCTCCAAGAGCTTTCCAGCTCGTCACGAACTACCGGTCACACGGGGGCATTGTGAATGCTGCTCACTCTGTCATAGAACTTATCACAAGATTCTGGCCCTATTCTATTGATAATCTAGAGCCTGAGAAGGGTATTGTTGACGGCCCCAAACCACTTTTCCTTATCGGCTGGGACGATGATAACATCAGATATGTAAGCATTATACGTTAGTCGTCAGGCTTTTGTCTCATATATCCAATTTGCAGGAGCAGTTTCTGTTTGGGGCAAGGTTGTGCACAAGTTTTATCAGAAGAATTTGTGACTGACTTCACCAAACAGCGGATCTCATCTTGAATTTGGGGCTCAGCAATGTATGTGGAGAATAACTGTTTACCAAAACCATCTTACCTTCTGTGTAAAGGCATTTTGGTTCGGGATGAGGCCGCACGTACGAAGCTCGAGGAGCAAGTGGGGAATATAGGACTTATCATGTATGTCCCAGATTGCTTTGCATCTCGGTTCCCTTCCATTCCGCTCATGAATTACAAACTCAGGACTCTATACGAAAGCAAGGGATTGGAGTTTAATGACGTTTGTTTTTGTCAGTTTTACTATTGGAGTAACTTCTTCATGAGCGTTTAGGTGCTCCTTTTCAATTTCTTCGAAGATTCTGCTTGTGACCTTTCACAATGGCGCGTTATTCTCAACGAAATTGAGCATGATACGGATGCGAATGGGCTTCTCGCTCCTCGCTTTGATCCTGTTCGACACGCACCTATCTGCTTCGAGGTCAGATCCATTCAGAATTATCCAAGTTGCTTACACCCATACCTCCTTTAGCTCAAGTTCTTATATGTGGCGCTGACTCGTGCTCGTAAGAATTTATGGATCGCAGATAAATCTCTGAAGAGTGACCCCATCCGGGTATGTTGTCTCTTCGTTCTCCAGGTATCATATCTCAAAGTAAACATAGATATACTGGTCATCTAGGCAACAAATTCAGACCTGCTCACCCGGTGATAAGATCCCTCAGCTTGCTGTTGCATCGTCAACAGAAGAGTGGGCATCGAAGGGGCGTGAGCTATTCAGTCGCAAGCGGTACCTTCAAGCCAAGTTCTGCTACGAACGCGCAAAACAGCCTCGGGAGGTCGCCATCTCAGAGGCTTATCTACTCAGAGAGGAAGCCCGCAAAATACCAGTGACCACGGATTCCAGAGCCACACTACAAAAGCAACAGCAGGCATTTTCCAGAGCTGCCACAGCCTTTTGTGCATGTGCTCAAGGTGCTACCAAGAACAGATTTATTTACCTGCTCCGAGCGGCGGAATGCTTCGAGCAGGCAGGCGACGAGCTCCGTGCGGCCAGGACCTACCTCGATGCCGAACGTTATGATAACGCCACGAGATTGTTCCGCAAATTAGGCCGCTTTGACGATGCCGTTGCTGTTATCAAGCAAAATGGGGCACGGATGAGCCAAGACCTTATAAGGACAATCACAGATGTTGCCCGATTATACTACTTCAGAGAAGAACAACTCTTGTAAGTAAATATACCCAGTTTCTCTGCAAAATCTTACGCTCCTGTTAGAAAAGCAAGAGACCTCTTTGCCAGCGATGACGAGGCATTGGAATATTTGGAAGACCTGGATTTAGATCTTGCCAGAGCGGATGTCCTTGTTTCATTAGGGCGATATCGTGAGGCAGCTCAGTTACATGCTTCAGAAGGCCGAATGATGTCCGCTATACCCCTCTTCTTACGGGACAGGGATAATCCCGAGTCTTCACGTCAGGCCGGCCTGTCCATTCTGCGAGAATTGTGGAGAAGAACATCCCTAGGGCAAACCCTTACCTCAGACCTATCTACCTCACCTCTTGTCAAATGGCTTGAAAGAATTGATTTGGAGCACCAAGATGATGCCAATAGTAGAGAGGTACGCACTTTCTGTTGTTCTAATACATCAAACTCAAGCTGGTTTTTAAGCTTGCCATGTTCAAAGCACTGTTGGTTGAAAAACGGGCGCTCAACCAACTTCTTGGTCAGGTCGAGGAACTGCTACTGACGGACAACCGTCCTGCCGCATTGCTCTGTCTTGACCATCACTATTCGACATTTCCGAGCCCGAAGTTACTCACAAGTGATGGTCTCGCTTCTACGCTGGCCATATTCTTCACCTACATCCGACTTCTCCATGATGTTGCCTTTCGACCTTATACATTCAACAGCACGGAGATAGAGAAGCTTTTCAGTTGCGTTTCCTCGACTGGAGATACATTCTTGATCCTACCAGGCACATTCCTGTATCAGTACTACACCCAAGGTAGATCCCCACCAGAGCAGCCAGATTCCGACCTGTCTATTTCAAAATCAGAGCTTTACAATACCCTCCGTAATGCTCTCTCTCAACGCCTTCGAGAGAGGATCTCCGACCAAGCTGAAACATGCAAACGAGCGGCCCACTTTTCGACCTGCATTAATTATGCAATCTCTGGAGTCTGTAACCGGGCCAACTGCCAGTCGGAGCATGTGCCAGTCAACTCGGTGACTGCAAAACTGTATACCACCAGGGTCCGTTTGCATTTGCTGCAACTCCTCATCCACCAAGTGCATCAGCTGGTTGGTATTGAAGGCGATCCAAGGCGGCAGAAAAGGTCAGCATGGGGAATGCATGGTGGTCCTGTGCATTGAAGCTCATGCTCGTTCTACAGGAACCTCTTAAATCACTTTTACGAGTCCCTTTTCCCTTCTTATTACTGTCTAGGCACTCCCCAGCACCTGCAGGTTTCGTCTATACCTGAATGGACCCGGGCTATTCAGGTAGTCCGAGACTGGGTTCACGAACTATCTTATACCCTCGATCTCAGGGGCCACAGCTCTTATACCCTCACACACCTAATCAGAGGCGTTAGGCTAGGGTTTTACCTCGACGAACCAAAGGCTTCGATATATTGGCCCTACGCGCTCTCTGCACGGCAACTGATCCCACCATTCATACGACTCCATGCTCCTGGTATTTCGTTAGCATGGGAGATCATTCTTAGCACGGAATGCAAGAATTACACTAGCTTGCCTGCAGGCGTCCTTGTGCTTCGGTGAGCTCATTGACACACTGCCTTTACGCTCGCTGACCGGGCATCAAGTCATATTGTGACCAACAGACTGTCAATTCATGTCGGCGCTTTATGCGAAAGCATAGAGCTCCTCTGTGCATCCATCAGCACTTGGAGCCGAATGAAGCAAGGTCGTGGACCTCATGGCCTGACTTTGCCATCCAGCTGGGCTTCACAGTGTGCCTTCAACCCGTTGCTCGGGAGTATGCAACTACCCACAACCCTTCTCTTCCACTTAGTCGACCTCGTCGCTGAATTACTCGAAATCATATACAGTAGTAAAGGAGCAGGTGAGCTTCTTATTGCCGCGACAAGCTATCTGGTCACTGACTAATCATCAGAATTTCTGTTATACGACAACGGCGACTTGGCTTCGATTGCAAGTGTCAATGTTCATTCTATTTTCATGATTCGTTTGTGAGCCAACATCTTACACTCAGAAGTGTCGAAGCTTATTATGCACTTTCAGGATTCGCGCCATTTGCGTTCGTAAGTGCTATCTATTCTAGAGGAATCCGTGAAACAATCTGATCAAGTATATCCCAGTTGGCTACAACATCAACATGTCTGGCTTACGAATGAACATCGCCAGAGCGATAGGTGCTCTTAGACGGGTGGATCGAAGATTCCATTCCTTATACCGCAAGTTAGAACTTCTATATGTTGCCACTACAGGCCTCTCATTTTCCCCCTTAGTTTCGTGGAATGCCGACACTGGGACCATCTCGTTCGTGCCTTACGAGGCCTCGCCTACAATGGACTATCGGACGGTCTGGTGCAACTTCACGACCTACGCGTAGCTCCTCAACCCAGAGTATTGTTTGGTATCAGCATAATCGCGTTCAAGAATGATCACGATCTGGAAGAGCAACTTTTGAAGCGGATCACTGTTCCAGACATATCCCCTGAACCAACTGGCCAGGCATCGCCGCATGACAACGGGGCATCCGTGGAACTCACCCAAGATGCCGTAGAGAAAGAGCCAGGAAACGTTGAAACCGGCGATCAGTCTCAAATTCTTTACACAGAAGACGAAACGATTTCGACGTATGCGGACGCCGATGATGTTGATTCCGCACTTCTTAACGAAGGAGACATCGAACCGCCGGTAGCGAACCCCTCATCTGAATATATCCCTTCAGATGAAGAGATCCGTGCCGTGACTCTAATACAGAGAGAGTATCGACGTGCAGTCAATCAGCGCTCCGCAAGAGATCTGAAGGGACTGGACGCAGCTCGTCACGGCCTCTTCGCGAAATGTTTACACCATGCTGGCGTCATAGATTGGAATGGATGTTCCTCTTATCGATACATGTTTCTAGGACCCCTCCCCCATATTCTCTTGTGTTTGGAGGTTGCTTCTGCTGCCGTGGCCGCTGAAAAGGTCAAAGCCAAGAAGTGCTACCTTTCCAGCAACCATCAAGAGCTTGATACCGTGACTCAGCAGCTGACACGGTTACAGTAAGATCTGAAACTTCGCCTTCTGTCTGACTTCTCACTTGCTTGCAGAAATGCTTACAAGGCCTTGAAACGGCTTCAGAAGGCTCTGGACTCGCAGTCTGAAATGCATAGTCTTCGTGACCAGGATGGATTGAAACGACAGGTGCAGGAAGCTTACGACTTGCTTCACAACCTACCGATTGCGCTTCCTCAGGAGATAGTGGCCGACCTTGGAATAGGGTACAAGGGCATCGTTGCGGAGAAGAAACATGTCTCAAAACCGAAGCCGAAACCGTCTCTCGTTATTGAAGATGAATTTGATGTGTTTTACTGAAGAAGAGCGTTAGTTCGTTGTTGACCTAAAGTACTCATTACGAGAATATACATTGACTCAGGCAGATGTAGTGCAAGTATGTGCTGTGTTCTTCTAAACCATCACTTCCCCAGTAGTTTAGGGGGCTATTTGCACGACCTGTGAGACTGGGCGGGCTCATCTCAAATGCTTTCCTCAGTTGATCTCAGGGTAGTGCTGGAATCATCGTTCGGTGTCTATCGTAAATGAATGACGGGGAATTCTACTTTAGTAGCATCAGACCTTCCCAGAACGCTATTTTCCTTCGATATAAATGCACTGAAATATGTGCAGGAACTCTCACAAGACATTGGTACGATTTCAGAAGACGCTAAAATCCACCTTCTAAGGTACATAGTTCCCGTGATCATTCAGCAATGAAATGACGGGTGCAAAAAAAGCAACACAGAGCTGCGAATTCTACCCGTTTGTCTTCCACAAGAAGCAGTGTTTGATCTCACACTGGGATACAAGGGCATCGTTATCAAGATCGCCACGGTCAGAAATCTATAGTACCCTCTTCCATGAATGAACGAACCAAATATAATTATGCATTGCTCTCGTTGCTGATCAGACTTAAACGAAACGCAGCCCCTGGGGCCCAATCAGCCTTTCAGTCAAAGAGATCCAAGTAGCTCGTCGCATTTTGCTAGGATACTCTGAATCTACCCCAACTAATATCGTACTTGCACTAGCCCACCATCAACATGTATGAACACATGCCAGAATCGAATTAAATCACCGAATACATTAGTCTAACCCTTACACCATGCCCTTGAAATTACACGGCATGATCCATATGTTTCTGCTCTCGCCCGTCAAATACATCCATCTCATATCCGCCGGTGGCCCTCCTTCCCGCGTACTAGAAATACCGTTGAGAGAAAGCGACAAAGAAAAGCCCGGCACATACTATGGTATCATATTCCTTCGCAGTTTCTGTATCAACTCTGATGGCAAGGCGGGTGTCCTGCGGTAATTGTGAGTATATGTCGGACAGAAGAATTTAGTAAAACCTACCTGTCCAACAGAGAAAGAAGCGGCTTCTGTCTTTTTTCGACCCTCGCGTGTTTCGTGAGAGTGGGAGTGTGATCCCAGACTGTGAGCAGAGGGGGCGACACGATCCCTCAGCTTCCTGCGGGCGTTGAGGCTGGAGAAGGCCAATTCTCAGAAATGATCTCGGCATTTCATATGAAGACATGCTTACGTTGCAAGGAGAGAGTTCGAGTACACTGGGAAATATGTCAGCAAGGGGCTAAAGACACAAATGCTCGCTACTCACACCGCCCAGTGGTGATATAGAAAGTGATAAAGATGAAGGAAGTCGGGAATACAGTGATCTAGAGTGGGATGTCAATGGAGGACGAGGTGGGATAGCGCCGAGAGAGCTGACCGTGATCAATGAGAGCAGAGCACAAATGCTGATGTCACACCCCAAGATTAGGCAACTGTAGAGGTTGTGACTGAGAATAAAGACGTACCTAGTCAAAAATCCGGTGTTTAAAGAATATAGAATGAGCTGGTTAACAACAGAGTTGGATCTAAGGTGATTTAGAACAGCACTTTTAAAAAAAGGCAGCCACTGTACGAACTTGAAGAAACCGGTCTTAGACTTCCACAGGAGGAAAACGAGTATGGCGGCAATGGCAACGTCGCTCGCGGCGGCCAAGGCATTGATGCTTTGGCTGACCCTCTATGCTGATTATCAGAACCCAAGCTGGGTGACTCTCGACCAGATTACTTACCAGCACTGTAGGAAGTTGAGTGAAATATTTGATCTTGAGACTAAACAGATATGAGATTCAAGTTTGGGTGGGCATCATAATTTCCGTACGCTTTGACGAAGTAGGCTGGTAGAGAAAACATGAGCAGGGGTCGAGGAGAGTTGTCCTGCAAAAAACTCACTGATTGAAAGAGCGAATTCGGCCAATACCAGTACCATCTGTGGAGATCGTATTCAGGGGAACCAGATAGGAAATACATAGGTGTGACTTACAGTGACTCCAGTGGCGTAGACGTTGTTTCGACTGACTGCGAATAAAATAAGAATTATGGTGAAGCCGATGGTTTTTAGGACACTTACGAATCCAGATTCTGTAGACGAAGAACGATTGAACTATCAGACCAATGAAAGCCTCAACCAGCACCATAGACTACATTCGGTCAATATCGAAGCGCACATCCTCTGGTTTAGGGTTGGACTCACGACGAGACTCCTGTGAGAGGCAGGCGATTAGAAAGTGAAGTCTAAATACTGGGGGAGACATACCAGACGACGGCGTTAAGATATTCGACATTAAAGTGTTCCGTGATTAGATAGGTATATATTGTGTGAGAAATGAGGATCTGATGAAAAGTATCGAGGGTACTGTTGGCGAAGGGGGTTATGTATGGCTTGCTCCAAGTCGTTCACGTCAGCCTTACAAGAGTGCGACGACCTAGTCGAACGAATATGAGCTTCAATTGGGGCAGCATTTGGTGAGATAAAAAAACATACCATTCCCTTAGTTCCCCAGCTATCTTGATGGGAATCCTGGATATGACGATTTAGATGCATCTTAGCCTAACTTTGACGAGACTACTTACCGTGAAGTATTCGAACGTTTGCATGCAGCTGATTCCCCATAGCCTGGACGAACGATAAGCCTCGGGACACACTGGGTTACGACATCCACATACGCTGCGCCCAACCTAGCGAGTTAACAGTCCATCAGTTACCTCCTACATGATAGCCAAAAGATAAGGGAACTCACAATACTCCAACAAAAATGGCACCGAACTGGATCAGAATAACGTGAATTCGTTGGCTTAATCAGAATTGGCGGTTGGACATACAGTGTTGTCGAGTTTAGGTATGGCGGCAACAGCTTCAGCCATGGTGGATAAAAAGGCGGGGGCTCACGAACGGTTGAATTCGTCACCCTGGCGAAGGGTCTACCCTTTTAAATGGCACATTCTGGGAACGTTTTGTGTGCAAATTTCCGGGTGCATTGGGTTGCTCCAGTCTGGAGGAATTGCTGTCCCAAAGGAGAATAAACCAAACTGGGTTCAAGAATCCTCTCCAGCCTGAGGGTGATCCGTTGCCCTTGATGATGTCGGTAAAAGATATGATGTGGAGTTTGGATGAATCTTCATGAAATGAAAGAGATGATGCTGTTGAAATTGCTCATACCAGGCGCAGAAAACTTTCCGATTCATGAGCCGTTCGAGCCCGTTCAACACCGGAGTCTGAACTTCTGAACAGTGCTCTGTCACAGGCGGCCCGCATCAGCCTGCTGTTTGATAGTATGGTTCCCCGGAAGTTTTTTTTTTCTCTGCCAGCTTCGCATAAATTATGGTCCGCCTCGACTGTGTTTAGGTTTGAGAACACTACAGGGTCGGGCAGGTCGCACCAATCTTCACAATCTTTCAATTCAGAGATCTTCAGCAAGGAATTTTGTGATAAAATTAACGGGTTGCAATGGGATCTACAATCGAAATGAGTGAAGCGAGTCGGAGTATGAGAGCACAAGCGGTCGATGTAAGTAGCCTGATCTGCAGTGATGCCTTATTCCCACGTCGCTTGCATGCATGCCCTCTCGAGTTCGGGTGGGCTTTGGGCTTGGAATTTGAACCCACGTTGTGCTCAAAATTCAATTCAATGGCCGTGTGCAAGTCCCACCATCGGCATATTTACAACGGGAGAGAAATAAACGTCAGCTCAAGACAACTCACGAATTTTGACCTACTTACGGTGCTTGACTCCACCAGATTTCCACATGGCTTTCCACCGGTTTTCTTGCTTTACCGACTATCATCCAGATGCGCGACCGGATCTCCATATCCAGGGTGTTTTGGCACTGCAAGGGTCGTGGTCGCATCAACATGCGCTGATTGGGATTCTTGGGTCTGTGGGCGCAAGCCCAGGCAAGCCCGGGAATTTTTATACATATACTCCGGCTGGTGAAGGCTAACAGTCTTTCACTATCTACCGGACGGTCATCACGATGTCTCTTGACTTAGGTACTGGTTCCCTCGTTCTCTTGGGTGTAGCTGTAGCTACATTTCAGTACTTGAAGAGCCGTGGCCGCCCTCCCTACCCTCCCGGTCCCCGACCTCTTCCTCTGCTTGGTAATGCTACTCAGATGCCGACTCACCATGAGTGGATTACTTTTGCAGAGTGGGGTAGGAAATACGGTACGAGATTTCATCCAGTTGCAAGTATTGCGGAATGGATGACGTCTTCCAGGCGGGATCACACATGTCTCTATTTTCGGGCAGTCTATTATCGTGCTCAACTCAGTGACCGCGGTAAATGAGCTATTCGACAAACGAAGTGGTATTTACTCGGATCGGCCCATTCTCCCAATGGCTGGTGACTTGTACGGGTACTCTGTTTTCTATCCAAAGTCACTTTGCTCATCCCAATGCTTCGATTTCAGGGTGGGATACACATATTCTCCCCCACTTTGCCCTGCCGGCGATAGACATCGCGCGTACCGCAAGCTTCTTCATGGCGGACTTGCCCTCAATAAAGTGGAGAGCTATGCCCCGGTGCAGGAGCAGAAGATGTGCGACTTCTTGCAAAATCTCCTCGTCTCTCCCGAGAAACTTCCTCTTCACATCCGAAAGTTGGTCCTCTTTTGATTCTGCCTTGGCTCAAGCTAACAGCTTCTAGCGTCGTGGCTGCCATTGTCTTCCAAATATCTCATGGTCATACTGTTTCCGGCGAGAATGACCCTTTGGTCGAACTCGCTGAGAAGGCGACCCTGGAGTTCTCACTTGCTTCAGCACCAGGTGGTTTCCTCGTCGATGTGATTCCGGCCCGTACGTTCTTAGCTGCTTTTCTTCTCCCATTTTCTTACCAATCTATATAGTTAAGCACATCCCTGCCTGGTTCCCAGGGGCTGGATTTAAGAAGACAGCGAACGAGTGGCGCCAGACTGCATCTCGTTTGAAGGATGAACCTTACCAAGACGTTAAGAGAAAGGTGGTATGTACGACCTCTCTCTGCCCACATGGTATGTTCTGAGGAAAGTACTACAGGAACAAGGCACAGCGTCCCCATCTTTCACTGCGGATTTGGTGGAAGGCAACCCCAATCCCACGGCAGATGAGGATGATACATACAAATGGGCGTCTACGGGTTTCTATTCTGGTGCGTGAGGTCCATTTGGCTTCGTGATCTTCATGCTGAATTCAAATCTTGATCAGCTGGTGCCGACACTGTAAGTGATCTGACCCGTCTGTCAATGTCATAAAAACTGTTTTTTGATGTTCCGTTTTGGGTTTAGACTGTGTCTGCCATCAGCAGCTTTTTCCTTGCGATGACCTTGTACCCGGAGGTGCAGAGGAAGGCCAGGGAGGAAATCGATCGCGTTGTTGGACATAATCGTCTTCCGAATTACAAAGATCGCGAAGACCTGCCTTATGTTGAGGCACTTCTGAAGGAAGTCCTGCGATGGAACCCCGTTGCACCCCTTGGTACCTTGAATTCCTCCATCCAAGCTCAAATGGAAATCTGACGCATAAACAGCTCTTCCTCATCGGGTCACTCTCGACGATGTATATGAAGGCTATTATATCCCAGCCGGTGCAATAGTCTTTGCAAATACCTGGTAAGCTTCCCTGGTTGCAATCGACGTGCGACTGATCCCCATGGTTCATCCAGGGGAATCTTCAGGGATCCTGAACTATACGAGAACCCGGAGGAATTCAGGCCGGAGAGGTATCTTGACAACTCTGCCACACCTGATCCCAAATCCTTCGCCTTTGGTTACGGTCGTCGGTATGTGGTGCACCGCAAGACGTCTAGGAAATTCTTACTGAAACCCTTTCGCCTCGCAGTATTTGCCCCGGTCAATATCTCGCGGATGCCTCTCTTTTCTTGACAATCGTTTCAACGCTCGCTCTCTTTGAAATTACAAATGCCATTGATGAGAAGACAAGAAAACCCATCGTTCCTGTCCCTAACTACAAAGCAGGTGTTATCTGGTATGTGATTATTCTCTCTCGTCTTTACGAATTCTTGTAACCCCCTCTACCTGTAGCCATCCTGAGGAATACCAATGCGCCATCAAGCCTAGATTTAGTGAGGCAGATCTTCTCCAGCACATTGGGAAGTAGAAGACACATGGTCATTGGTTGCATACCCGTTTCAAATATATTGTAAGGATACCTGGACGCTCGTAATCGTCATTAATTGTCGGAGATTCCAAAATTGCAATATATTGCCTGATAAGGCCTTGCCGGGCCCCAAAAGGCAATCCACCTTATAAGGCCATTTGAGCAAAACGTTCCTTGTCAGGCCAGCCTTATAAGTTGCCTGTTTCCCACGGTATCCCGCCTTATAAGACTAAGTGACCGCTTCCAATTTCGACCGAAATGAGTAAGTACGTACGTTTGTTTGGCTAAGGGCACACGCGCGTGCAGGCGCTGTACATGGCATGATAGTAGAAACCATACATTGTAGCTTTACCTCTCTGGGAGTTGTATGGCACCCGCCCCCGAAATAATAAAAGCAGTGATTTGAGGCCGCATAGGATAGGTAGGAATACACTCCAATAAAGATAATGGACTTTGAATTCCTGAAATTACCAGAATAGGGCACGAATTGATGGGACAATTCACTCGCGGCGATGGCGAACGGAAAGCAAGGCCTAATATGGTTGGGTGGTCCCTTTTAATGATTGCCATATATTCCTCGGTCAGATCAGGCCTAATATGATAGAGAGCCCGTCTAGCGAGGCCTTATCAGGCAACCACGCGGATCCTACGGCTCGGCTAAGGGCAGGTACCCTACCAAGGCCTCGCAAGGCCAAATAATGGCCATCAGCAAAATAAGGCACTTTTGAAATCTCCGACAATATTCAGATTCTATCTGTTATAACATGGTCGTTATAGATGTATCCGTATAAATCGTGTTACGCCTGTCGTGAAGTCCGTGAATTAGGACAAGAATGCCTCAGCCTGTAACTTCCACAGCCGGGCGTATTCTCCGCCACTTTTCAAAAGTTGGTCATGGCTTCCGGTTTCTACAATTACCGAATTGTGCATGAATCTTGCTGACAGTTAGTAAGGATTAAGAAACAGTGGGAAGAAACTCACAAGATTAGATCTGCGTGTCGTGTGAGATTGCCGAAACGATGGGACGAAAATATCATCGTCTTGTTTCCACGAAGCTGACGCAATCTCTGGAAAAGATCTGCCACGCGACGGATGAACTCAATCAGAAAACATCGAGAAGAACGCCGTCTGTACCACGCACCATGTTCCGTTGCTGGGTCAAGGCTGGCTGACGGCTCATCGAATAGGAGAAGGCCAACGTTTGTTTCCGACAAATGTGAGCGCATGAAACTCCTCGCCCTGTGGACGTTATTATTAGATGGTGAGAAACTATGCACGAGTGCGTGGAGTTGTCGCTTACAATGCTATCCTCTGCATTTGTCCCCCAGAAAGTGCCTGCCCATATGCATCCATCCCATTGAGAATTCGTCCATGCTCAACAGGCTTTCCGAAGATACTGGTAGTCCCCATAGGGAGACCGGAGCTTTGGTCACTGACTGGTCGTTCCAAGTAAGTGTCGAACCCGTCTGGCAGACGGTCGATAAATTCCTCTGCTCCTCCCAGGCGAGCTGCTTGGCGGATGTTGTCAAGATCAAACGCGTTATCTGGATCTCCAAGGCCGATGTTGTCCCTGATCTGGGGAAGAATAGTTTATCAGAAAGAGCGAAGGTAGAGCTGAGTCATTCATGGACATACGGAGAGAGGGAAGATGGTGAAATCCTGGAATAGCACAGAGAGCGCACGGCGAAGATCTTGTAGTCTGTATGTTTTGATATCCAATCCGTTGAGGAGTATTTCTCCTTCTATGGGGTCGTATATGCGGGCAACGAGTTTTAATATCGTACTCTTGCCAGATCCGTTGGCGCCAACAATAACCTGCTCCTTATGAGTCGGCGTCCAAGAAAGATTCCATGTACTTACGCATAACTGGCCTTGCTGGATCTTGAAGGAGACATCCTTAAGTGCATAAGATTCACTTCCTGGATACGCAAAAGAGACATTTCTGGCGCAAATAAGACGTTTGTCAGGTAAATTTAAGGCTTTCGGCACAAAACCAATCACCTAAACTCTATCGAGATCCCTTGTAGGAGTGATTGGGCGTTTTCTGGGAAGGGTGTTTTCCCGTCTTCAATTTTGTTAGGTATTTTGGTTAGTTGGTATAGGCCGTACACCCTGTCTATGTGGTATGCGATCGAGTTGGTAGATTCTATGAGATCGCGTATTTGTCGAGTAAATGAGTTGGTTGTTTCGGTTATCAGATTGAGGGAAGCAAGAGATATTGGGACAGATGCGGGTGCTTGAATGGCACGGAAGGTAATGATAATCTGCAACCCACTGTTAATAGAGGAGCAGGAAAGAAAGGAGGTTACAGACTTTTGGTAGTTCACGAAGAGGATCACTGAGAAATCCCAAAAGAGATGTGGCGGTTCTTCTTAGGACCATAACTTCCATGAAGTCTGTTGTTTTATTCCCAATCTTCTCGACACCTTTCTTGTATTCTGCACCATGCACGTTAGCATTTCAAGCACTCGGTGAAATTGTATGCACCTACGAGCCAGCAAGTATTCTTGGAGTCCGCCTGCGACGACTTCCTTGCGATGCTCAGGTGCATTAATGGTCAGTTTCATCCCGCTCATGCGGATATAAGTTTCGTCGGACGTGGTTGCAGCCCAAACTGTTGGGCATGAGCTAGATATATTACAAAATCAAAGTGTCGCACCTTTCCGGGGCTGACTGCGTCGAGAGCTTTCAGCCCATTGAAGGACAAGGCCAGATAGAGCAAGGGCAGTGAGCAGGCCTGCGTCTCTCTGGTTGCGCAACACGCTATAGAGGACGGATGATTGACATGAAACATGCACTATGGTGTTGAATATGTGCATTATGGACTGGAGTGTCTCTGCGGCAACAGAGCCCGATGAATTTGATTGGGCCTGTTCGAGCTGTCTCTGGACACCTTTGTCGCCAAAGGTTGGAACATCGAGACGTGCCATAGCCTCGAAAATGTGTACGGAGAAGTGTTGCTTAATTCGGTAGTCGATCGGGACGCGAACCTTGGTGGTGCAAAGAGATAGGATGCGACTGAGGGTTGCGCAGCCTATACGACCGAGGCTAATGTGGATCAAGTGGTCGGTGTCTACTTTGCGTTCATCTATGGCTGTTTGAACCTTGAAGACACGTATGAGAGGGTATAAGCAGGGATTGGGATACACGTACGATTTGAAGCATCTGTGCTGAATACCTTCGAATGATCTCTCAACTGACTGAACGGCAACTCAAATTCGCGAAGTGCGCACCATAGTGTGAGGCCGGGTAACATGGCATTCACCCATTGCAGAACAATGTACAAAGGCAGGAGAACTCTACAGGTCGGTATTGATAGTATGTCCTGCAACATCCTCCATAGATAGGGAAGTCCTTTGAAAATATCATAACAAGCTTGAATCCATGACGAGCCAGGAATAGGGCTAAGTCGAGGGTCTATTTCTTCGTAGTAGTCCCAAACGCCAATCTTGCTGTGCTTCACGTATTTTGCATCGAATGGATCGAAATTTCCTTGTCGATTCCTGATTTTGTTTCTGTAACCCCGCATTCTACAATCCACAGGCTTCAAGGAGAGTCAACAGAGAAAGTGGTGTTTCCCAATTTGGCAACCAAGTGAACACGACACCGGCTTACTAAGCACTACCAAATTCCTGCTTGGACGCGCTGACTCCAGCCTTCGACTTTCTCTATGACTGCAGACGAGCAAACCGAGGATTTCACACACAAGCTTGCTATCAAGCTTTCTAGGGCGCTGAATATTGTCAACCCAAATGACTTGCTGGCTCAAAGGGTCACCGACATCGCTAAAACTAATTCTCTGGACGGATTTATCACTGGTGAGTAGCTATCACATTGTAACACCCTTGAACCAACAAATGACCATCTTGAACAGCTGCTAGAGCATTCGGGAAATTTAAGGACTCTTTCTTGGCGGAGATACACTCAGAAGTCAACCAACATGTCAAAGAGGAAACAACTGGGGTCGTAGCTCAGCCAGTACCGGGAATTACTGTTCACGACAGTGATGTCCTCGAGCCAGAACGACCTCGTCAAGGCGGCCTCGTGCGAATGGACTCGGTATGCTCCTCGGACCGTGATTCCATTCCCCAGCTGACTTTTCACCTTTGTGTAGCAACATACCTTTCGCAAACCCGCGAAACCACTTGAACCACCTACACCTCGCAGGTCTCTGTTAGGTTTGGATAGCTTGGCGCAGGAAAAGAGAGCGCTCGCTGCACAAGAGAACGGAGAAGGGAGCCGAAAGAAACCCAGGCTTGGGGATAACGACAATACACGGTTCAAAGGTCAGTTGCTATTTGGTGTTCCGATCATACACCCCTAACAGTTGATCAGTTCCCAGCCTTCCTACTCGCAGCAATAACCTTAGGCAAAGAGGAGAAGAAACCCCTTCTCATCCAGGGGGCCTGACCGAGACAGCACGAAAGCGGCTCGAAGAACACCGCAGGAATAAAGACAGGCAACGTGGTATGTATCAATGTACCCGGGATCTCTTCATCCTCTTATTCTGCTATAGAGGGGATTACTGCTCAGAACGAACGCCGGGATGACGGGCCAAAAGGATTAGGCGACTTCCAGCGTCGCTCGAACCGTGAACTGGATCGAGGTTGGGCAGGTCGGAATGATCGAGGCAGGGATAACGGAGGCCGAAGCTGGGACTCCACCCCTCTTTCTGTCAGACGAGATGGTAGAGATGATGCGCCTAGTGTTCGTGTGCCCAATGTCGGCTGGGATTCGACACCTCGTGGGGCGCGGGATGGTGGCGAAGGTTCGGGATGGGGTGGTGCACGGGATCGAGGTTGGGACGCGCCAACGCCTCGTGCTGCCAGGGGAGGTAGCCCTGATGGTGATGATGGCGCCCTTGGGTTAGATATGAGGGAATGGGAAGACGAACAGGTTCGGTTGGATCGGGACTGGTATACAGGTGCCGAGGAGGGAACGCTCGCTGGAGATGAAGAACATAACCCGTTGGCTCAGTATGAAGACCTCACGGTGCTGAAGCAAGCGGAAATTGCACAGAAATCAACTGTCTGTTATTTCGTTTTTCTCTTTGATTTCCACTAATATTGATTTCCTTATGCAGAAAAAAATATCTGCCAGACAAGCACAATATGTGAGTTCATCGCAGCTAAGTATTCTCTGAATGACTAATGAAAATACGTTGTAGAATGCGGATAACGACCTTTGGGAAGCCAATCGAATGCTTACATCTGGTGTTGCCACAAGGAAACAAATCGACTTGGATTTCGAAGATGACTCTGAGTCTACGGTGCATGTCATGGTCCACGACATCAAACCGCCTTTCTTGGATGGCCGCACTGTTTTCACGAAACAACTGGACCCCATTAACCCGATTCGTGATCTAACCAGCGACCTGGCAGTGTTTTCACGGAAAGGAAGTGCTCTCGTCAAAGAAAAGAGAGAACAAGCGGAGAGAGCGAAAGCCGCTGCGAAGCTGGCTGCAATCGGTGGAACTTCGCTTGGCAACATTATGGGTGTCAAGGATGAGGAGGCTGAAGCCGAAGGTATGTCTTCATTTCTTAGGCATGGTTTGCCATTGTCAGATTTGGACATTCACAAAGTTCTATTTTCTCCTTGTGTTGCTCTTACTCTACAGCCGAAGCAGAGAAGAACGCACGCGAGAACCCAAATAAGGAGGATTATAAAGGAGATTCAAAGTTCGCGACACATCTAAAGACGGCTGCTGGTGTTAGCAATTTTGCCAGGACAAGGACGCTGAAGGAACAGCGAGAGTATCTTCCTGCATTTGCATGTCGTGAGGAACTCATGAGAACCATCCGGGAAAATCAAGGTTGGTTTTTTATTTACGTCTGAACACATCTACTCATTTGGCTCTCAGTCATTATTGTCGTTGGAGAAACTGGGTCCGGGAAAACCACTCAATTGACCCAATTCTTGTACGAAGATGGGTATTGCCAACATGGCCTGGTTGGGTGTACTCAACCTCGTCGTGTTGCTGCTATGTCTGTCGCCAAACGCGTCAGTGAGGAAATGGAGGTGAGAGAACTCATGAAGCTGGTCTTGCTGATGTCAAACTCATAATATGTCGCAGTGCAAACTCGGTGGTGTGGTTGGATATGCCATTCGGTTCGAGGACTGTACAACTGCTGAAACCAAGATCAAGTGTAAGCGAGTAGCTCTCGATCTCTTTTCGCTTGGGGTACTCATTAACTTGCCAGATATGACGGATGGTGTTCTCCTGCGTGAATCGCTGAACGAGGGAGATTTGGATCGCTATAGCGTCATCATTCTTGACGAGGCTCACGAACGTTCCTTGAGTACCGACGTGCTCATGGGACTACTGCGGAAAGGTACTCGCTTTGCTGTTGCCGTTTATTGCATCCTGAACTTTTCTTCTTGGCAGTTCTGACGAGGCGACGGGATCTGAAGCTCATTGTCACTTCAGCAACAATGAATGCAGACAAGGTTGGTCAACTATTTCAATCCTCATGTGCCCTACCTAACTCGTATCCCAGTTCTCTTCCTTCTATGGCAATGCACCAACCTACACAATTCCTGGCCGAACGTTCCCTGTGGAGATTTTCCATTCGAAGTCACCTTGCGAAGACTATGTTGACAGTTCAGTGAAACAGATTCTCCAGATCCATCTCTCATTGCCGCCAGGTGACATTCTAGTCTTTATGACTGGCCAAGAAGATATCGAGATTACTTGTCAGGTTGTGGAAGGTTTGCATTTTTTGACTTGTACTGTGAAGAAGCAAGCTAACCCTACAACGCAGAACGACTTACACAGCTGGACGATCCTGCCCCCCTTGCTGTGCTACCCATCTATTCTCAGATGCCGGCAGACCTTCAAGCCCGTATATTTGAGCCTACAGCAGATGGCCGCAGAAAAGTCATCGTGGCTACAAACATTGCTGAAACCTCCCTAACAGTTGATGGTATCCTATACGTCGTCGATGGCGGGTTTTCCAAGTTGAAGGTCTATAACCCGAAAGTCGGTATGGATGCCCTCCAAATTACCCCGATCAGTCAAGCAAACGCAAACCAACGAACTGGCCGTGCTGGTCGTACTGGAAGCGGGTAAGTCATTACCATACTGCCTGGCATCTGAGTTGACCCATCTTCGCCCAGATTCTGCTACCGAATGTACACTGAAATGGCGTTCCGCAATGAATTATTTGAGAATACGATTCCCGAAATTCAAAGGACAAATCTGGCCAATACGGTGCTCCTGTTGAAATCACTCGGCGTCAAGAATCTTCTCGAATTTGACTTCATGGATCCCCCCCCCCAGGTCAGTATTCGGCGACACCGACGGACGAGAATTATGCTCACAGTGGGACTAGGCTAATATCCTCAACTCAATGTACCAACTCTGGGTTCTTGGTGCTCTGGACAATGTCGGGGATTTGACTCCAGTCGGTCGCAAGATGTCCGAATTCCCAATGGAACCGTCAATGGCAAAAATGCTTATTGCTTCTGTCGAATACAAATGTTCTTCCGAGATGCTCACAATCGTCTCCATGCTCTCGGTTCCCAGTGTCTTCTATCGGCCCAAGGAACGGATGGAGGAAGCAGATGCCGCCAGGGAGAAATTCAATGTTCCTGAAAGTGACCACCTTACGCTGATGAATGTTTTCAATCAGTGGAAGAGTCATGGGTAAGTATAAGCTTTTCAATTGATGGAGCATTGATTGATCTTCGTGTAGGTATCGAGATGATTGGGCGATGAGACACTTCCTCCACCCCAAGCTGTTGAGAAAGGCCCGTGAAGTCCGGGTGCAGCTCGAGGATATCATGAAGTTCCAAAAGATGGAGATGGTGTCCGTTGGGACAGATTTCGATGTGATCAGGTAAGCTCGGGAGCTGACCACGATGCAAGGATGAAAATCTGACTTTCACGCAGGAAAGCAATCGCGGCAGGCTACTTTCACCAAGCGGCGAAAGCCAAAGGGATTGGGGAGTTCGTCAATATACGCTCCGGCATGCCAACGCATCTTCATCCGACGAGTGCGCTGTATGGACTGGGATGTAAGTGACTGACGCTCTGGATAATCCTATTTTGCTAACAATTCCTAGACACTCCGACCTACGTGGTGTATCACGAACTGATTTTGACGTCCAAGGAGTACATGACACAAGTAACGGCAATTGATGCCTATTGGCTTGGTATGTACAGCGAGATTTCTAATGGCGTTTAGCTAACGATATGCTCAAAACAGCTGAGCTGGGCTCGGTGTTCTACTCCGTCAAGGAGAAGAATTTTGATGAACGCGGAAATCGACGCCAAGCTGACCGTGAATTCTCCAAACGTGCTGAGTTGGAGACAGAGATTGCTAGGCAACGTGAAGCGTGAGTCTGCCCCTATCTTCAGCTCAAGCCGTGAAAAATTAATTAGTCATACCAGCTCTGCGAAAAAGGCTGCCGACGAGGCCATAGCAGTCAAGACTGCCACTGGGAGTGCTTCCAAGATCATTGTACCCGGTACACCCAGACACATAGGCATCGGTGCAGGATCACGTATAACCCAGACACCTAGGAGACGAATGGGATTGTAACATGGACATCGGATATATATGACCTGTATTATTAGAAGCTGCCAAATTGCGTTGCCTTCGCAAGCGACGTTAGCGCAGTCGCAGTCGGTTGACCGTTGTGAGAGACTTGGCTCGACCTACATCACTCTGCTAAATGATGTCCAACTTCATGTTGGTCTTGTGCCACTGTTGTTCTTCGGGACTGAATACATAAAGCCTATCATATCTCGGCACTCATAGGCTTCATAACGCCATGGCAGACCTCAGTTCAGTGGCGCCAACATCTTTCCACGAACGTTCACCACTGGATACGCTGGTTCGGAAGACATCTGCACGGAGACCCAACCCACCAGCCACGCTACGTACAGGCAATGCACCTCCCATAACGCACAGTTTCAACGAGTACGGCGTCCCGGAAACACTTTCAACACATAGTTTCAGAGCTGAGCCGCCACCTTCACCTCTGTTGCACGGACAGTTTTCTCGCAACTCAACGGCGACCGTTTCTTCAAACGACAACAACTCCTATCTAGCTTCAGTTCGAACATCTGTTGATTCCAGAACATATTACGGCAACGCCGACCACGGATATAGATACTACGATGACGAGAGTGTCTATTCAAATATGTCCGAGCCTGCGATCCGCGATTCATGGCAGAGCAATCAGTCCACAAGGACTGTAACTAGAACACCTCTGCTTGACGGCTCAGTACCAGCGCCAGGCCCTCGCAATGAATCTTCTCCTTATGCGGAGATTCCAACGGTCGTTATATCGTCCCCATCTACATCCGAAGACCTCTCTCGAACCTCCCGGTCAGGGAGAGCCCCAGTGACGAAGGCCGCATCGAACTTCTCGAGACCAATACGCCCTTCACCCAGTTCCGCGGAGAGTGAAGAACGGAAAAAACAGGTCCTGGAACGGAATACACGCCACGCAGCCCCCCCGCACAGCTCACTCCGACAGCGACCTTCCGCAGATACACTGCGATCTCAAACATCAGGCGGCGGTGCGCCCAGTCCGAATTTAAGCAATAGGTCGAAAAGTCCCCTTCGTTACGAATTTCCTCCTTCAGATAATCAACCGGAAGACCAGTTCCCCTCTAGGGCTTCACCAATGTTATTCTATCGCAGTACTAGTCCCTCAAAGCAGCCAGTTTTTGATGCTCAGGCACTTCCGAACCCCCGCACCGCCCCTCCCCGACCAAGTTCACCCGCAAGCTTGTACTCAAGTTCATATTCCTTTTATGACCTAAACAGCTCGGCTCCTTCTCCTACCGACCTAACCTTCCTTGAGGTCAACTCTTCAGACTTCACAAGGCGACCTAGAACAGCACCTACCCCTCCGCCACGGACTCCGTCCCCCTCCTCATCGCGCCAAGTCATGGGGAATATACCACCTGCGAACCCCAATCAACCACCGACAGCTCAGGAGTTTTTGCAACTTGGCATTCAGCATCATGAAGCAAACCGTCTGAAGGACTCCGCAGTCTGCTTTGAGAGAAGTGCAAAGGAGGGTGGGGGTTGTGGTGTTGGGATGCTCATGTACGGGTTGACTCTTAGGCATGGATGGGGCTGCGAGAAGAACGAGAAGGTTGGGTTCAAGTGGCTGAGCAAGGCGGCCGAAATTGCGGTGAAGGATCTGGAAGATGCGAGGTCGGGCGGAATTGTGGATACAAGCGCTGTACAGGTTGGTCGACCTCTGCGTTTATGAATCCCGATAACTCATTAATTATTTGTAGTCAGAACTTGTGCTAGCGATCTACGAAGTGGGGCAGTGTTTCTTTCACGGATGGGGCGTCGGTAAAGATCAGAAAATGGGTGTTGTGAGTGTTCATTCTCGTCGCTGTCGTCTCATGCACTAACCATGTATTGAAGAGCTACTACACTGTAGCCGCAAGGCTTGGGGATGCTGATGCGCAGAATGATCTCGCATTTTGTTTGGCAAATGGAAAGGGATGCAAGAAAGATCGTAAAGAAGCCGCTAAGTGGTATCGAGCGGCGGTAGGTCTCCCATTATTCCCGTTCATTGATTCATCTCTGAGACGTTTTGGGTTCGCTAGGTGGCACAAGGTCAAAGTGACATTGGATTGGCATGGATATACAAGGAGAAATATCAATAACAGAACAAAAAATAACCCATTACATTCAATGCATTATACCCCTGGACATATCTGATTGCATTACTCTCCTTGATTGGCACCATTTTCCGAGCTAGTGGACGATGTGACACAGGCTGGGCCACTTCCCGAAGGAGCTGGACCACCCTGTGTCACCGAAGAGGATTCTAAAATACCTAGCTTATCCTCTCCTTCAATTGATCCGCCCTGAGATTCGCCGGTGGGCAGGGATTTGGGTAGGGCGTCTTGTAAAAGGTCGTACAACTCATTCGCCTGGCCCTTCTCGTAAGGTATGGTCATGACTTCAGGAACTGGAGCCGGGTCTTCTGCGCCTCTCTTCTCGTAGAGTCGTACGAGCCGTTGATCAGGAGAAGTAAATGCCATTGCGGAGAGTAGCTCTCGCGGAGAGGAAGCATACACGTATCTATAGGGGAAAAGTCAACACATGCTAATGAGCTATTCATCATAGAACACACACCTTCCAGATAACGATGGGGCGGGACAGCCGACGTCCTTGAACTGCTGGAAGGTTGATAGTAATTGAGGGGTGAAAACGCGATAGTTGTAGCCAACTGTGTGACACGATTAGGTTGCAAATCCATCTTTGAAGCAGGCAGTCTCACTAAGGCACCAAATCCGACATCTGGCATTAGAGTCAGCGCAAAGCTTAGGGCTGCAGATGGATTGACTTACATCCGAGCTACGTTCAGGTCCTCGTCTGGGAAGCCTGAAAATATGATCGAAGGAATTCGGAATCGTTCTGTGTGGTGCAGGCTCAGTTGAATGATTCGAGCGGTGGACCTTCGAGTTTCCTACCATGAGTTGATTCCGAGAAAAGATCGAGAAGCAGTCGTTCGAGAAGACCAAATAACGTCGAGACTTGATCAAGCTGAGCCATGTCAATCGGGTCCGGCTCCTGATCGATACACTGAATGGCAAGGTTGAGTGGTAATGTGACTCGTTGGGCAGCAGTTTCATCATCTCCAGATTTCCACAAAGGTTTGAGCAAGATCAGTCCTGTTATGTACTCCAGCCAAGTGCACAATACCTCAAGCTTGAGTGCACACCGGGCATTCAGAAGAAGCCTGGGATTGACGACAATGTTAGCGATGAAATTGAAAAGGGGGCCTGACACTGCCTACTTCACAAGCCTCAACGATGTATCGATTCGGTTCGTGTGTTGATCAAGTTCCGTGCGTTCGAGGTCAGCGATAAGGAATCCCAGGTTTAGGCCATGTGAAAACTGAAGATATTGGTTTGGACGATTGCGAAGCAACGTGAGCCGAACCCGATGTGTGTAATTGGTAGAAGAGTGCTTGTCACAAAGTGGAATTCGCGTCCTCGCCCCTCGCAGGAACCACAACAGGAGCACATTCGAATCATGGTAATCCAAAGCAAAGTCGGGATGGTTGGTCCAATTCCGGACCACGCGCCTTCCCTGGTCGATTATTGGGATTGAATCCAATAAGCCTATGCCGTTGAAATTCACGAGGGGGATGGCCAACGACTGATAGAGGAGGTTGAGGCAATTACTGCGATAATAAAGAAATGGTAACCCATTAGCGAGCCTCACTTATTTAATACGAGAGAGGAAATACTTTTTTTGTTTACGCAGCCCATACATCTCAACATCTGGACGCTTTGCTAAGCAGTCTACGACGACTGAATGTGCCAGGATGATATAGACATGGTGACGCCAATCAAGAATGTCAAAAGGTCGGCATAGCGTTTCAGAAGTCTTGTGATCACCATGCCCAACTTGAAAGATATTCAAGGGCTTGCGTGGAGATTGATGAGATAGATATTTGCTGTAGAAGTCAAACTCTTCGTTGAATTGAGAGGTAAGATAGCGGTCCAAAGTATAACGAAAGTGAAGTTTGAGTGTAGTTCGAGGCATTTCAAGCCCTTCTTTAGTATATTTCCCGACGAGGCCCGGCTCGGAAGTGCCTGGATCGACGTAAAGGAATGTATTCGGAAGGATCAGCAAAGAATTGCGAGGGGCCGGCCTAATTCCAAAGAGATAGAAATGGAGAGGAGAGGCGCCAACGTCCACGCCGTCAGGAAAGGTAAACCCAACTAGGGCCGTGATGTAGTCGCAAAATAGGTGGATCACCCAGGCTACGTCTTCGGCAGTTTTTGCATCCACGGGGAAATGCACAAAGTATTGACTCAAGCAGAGCAACGCAGCTTGGTTCTTGCGATTTAAGAGGTATTCCCTTCCGTGTCTGTCCAAATCAGACCTGCTTGACGTCAAGACCATGGACAATAAGCGAAACTATGGCATATAAATATGAATTAAGGGTTAACAACGGTGATTGCAGAACTTGCCTCGTCAACCAATTCGGCAGTCAAGTGCTCCTTATCAACATCCTTCCACAGGCTCATGAGGCGACCAATCGATGGATGGTTGATTGGGGGAGCACCGAAAGAAACATGATCCCATAATCCATCCAGAATATGTCTTGATGCCGACCAGGTGTGTTCAGGTTGACATTGAAGTAGTAAAGGGATGGCCTGGAATGGATGGCCTTCTTGAATATAGATGGATGCGGCTTTCTCCAGTTGGTTGGACCTGGTGTATAAACCGGCTAGTAATAGGAGCCAATTCTTTCTCTCGAGGAACTCTTCTTCTTCTTCAGTCGAAGCAAAGAAAAGAGATGCTTTTCTGCCGAGAGTAATCAAATTCGTAAGAAATCAAGTGACGATCGAAGCGAGCTCACTCAAAATCTTCCTTTCGATAGAAGTAGTCACATGCCTTGTCTCTAATTTTCATAATTATCAGAGGGGATAGCTTGTCTTTGTGCCGGATGAAGAACTTGGCGAGTGTGTTGAAGGCCTCCAGTTCGATATAGCATATCGCAGCCGAATCGGAATCATTAGCTTTCACAAATATGTCGGCGGCGGTAGAATACTCCGCAGCAAGAGCAAAGCATTGGCCTGCATTGACAAGGAACGAGTCCTCCGGCTGATTGTTAGCACTCCGGTGAGCACAATTTATGAAGGCCTCCGCGGCCTTGACAAAGACTTGATGTCGGCGATGTTTGAAGTTGATAGGAATCTCACTAGCAACTTCCCGCAATTCGTGAGCGTGCGCTTCCAGGGCTCTGTGATGCAGAGCTGCACGTTCAAAGCATTGCTTGGCTGTTGCAAAATTCCCCCGCTGGAAGAAATCTTCTCCTCGAACGGCCCAATCTTCGGCAGAAGAAAAAACAACGAGGCGCTCCAAATCAGCATTAGAAGTTGATACATTGATTTGGCCCCGGCTCAACCAGTAATCCTGGAGAAGGTTTGTAGTTAGTCGTCTTGGCCGCATCAAAATCCAAGTGCCTACCCTCATTGGCTTTGCCTTCGCCGAGCGATCTGCAATCCAGAAAGTTTTTCGTGCTCGGGTTATAGCAACATACAGGAACTTGAGCTAATTCATCACAAATATCATTGAGAAGGAGGTCACTGAATTCGTGATCCATTGACACACCTCCGTACAAAGGCTGGCGTGGTGCAACGGGTCAAAATCAGGGGCAGGTCGACCTTGAGGGAGGGAGGGGCCAATGTTGTTCAGGACTAATCGCCACTGAGAAATATCACAGAGCGAGTCCTCAAAGAAGTTCAGAAGTAGGACCTAGAGGGAACAGTTGGTGAGTTTACACACGGAACCCTGCACAGTCTTACATCGTCGAATTCCAGCCCTTTGCTATCATAAATTGTCCTATGGGAAAATAAGAAAGCGGTACATCTGGATGGCAAAGCGCTGACGTCACAATGGTTGCATTCTGTAGTTGACCCCGCAGAGCTTCCCGTGCTTCTTCGTTGCGAACCAATATGCCTATAGAGTGAGAAATAATCAACTTTCAAGTCATCCGGCAAACGAAGCACTCAGTACACTGATTCGATCCCAGCTCCATTGCTGAGCCGGTGCTTCTCGGATGATTATTGAGATAAGAGTAACTGTGTATATCATTGTATAGACTCACGAAGATTCCGACAGGATATGTGCCTGTTTAATGCAACGTGAGTACAGGTTTGAAGCTGAAACGTCCGAGTAGATTCTGACGTTGTTGTCTCCCCAGTCAGTTAGAAATACGGGCTTTCCACCATCCACAACACCTTCTTCAGGAGCAAGCGCATCAATTGTTTCGGGCCAAAAAGTGGTTAAAAGCTCGATGACGGCATGGGCACAGTTAGTTATTCCTCTGTGTGACCGGTAATTTGTTGTCAGTTGAAACATTGCTGGTAGCGATGCACTTTGTGAAAGGTAGGGGCGAGATGGAGAAATAGTTTCTTGGCGCTGTTCCTGATGATCCTGAGACCTGGTGCCAGCTGAACACAATAAAGTGAAAATTTACCTCTATTCTGTACAGGAAGGCTTTAAGATTCTGAAATCTGAAGGATGATCCCGCAAGGATGGTCTGGGCCGTGTCACCAGCCCAGAAAAGCCCATTCGCGTTGTGACAAAGAGATCGCAAGACTTAAAGATATGTTAAGTCAGTAATGGTGTTTTCCGGGTAAGAAAACACGCACCGAGAGCATCAATGAGTAGATTATCCTGAGCCTCATCAACATACCTTTGAAGACTAGTAAATAAACTTTATTGATGCCCACAATGCATACGTACAACTGATCAATCCGTTTGCCGTTTGGTTCAGCTTTGTGCACTGAACAGAGGAGCTCGTGGGTCCTGCAAGAGCGCAATTCAGCAAGTACTTCTGAAGTACTAGAACTCGGGGTGGAAGACTTACCGGTCGGCTGAGTCGTAGTCCCCAAACCGTCGCTTCCATCTTTGATATACCTCAAAAAGGGAGTACATGTTGTCTCTTTGGCCGGCAAATGTGGGACTTGTTCGTATGCTGAGCTCCCTATAAGATGTGCGGTCTAGGCAATAATTCTCCGAGGAGAGTGTTTGTTCTGAGCCTTTGATAACACCTAAAGAAATATTTGATTCAGTCACCAATCGTGGTTACAACATAAATGGGCTCGCCTACCTATGATCTCATTGAAAACAAGATTTGGATCTGTGGTGGACTAAATTAGGCATTCCACTCAAGTCTCTATTACCTTGACGCACCCATTCCTCTCGTGAGTGTTTGTGGAAAACGCGGCCAGTACTCCTGTCGGAATCCCTTGAAGGTCAAGGGCTTCTTCACAAGACCCCACGGGGAATCATGAAAGATAATAGCATAATCTGCTTCAATGAGCCGTACCAGCTACAAAGTGGAAAGAAAAGGGATAAGTCGGCATGTTCTCAAACACGTCAGAAGAATCTCACATCATCATAGGAGATGAAAAGGGGAAAGTGTTCCTCTCGTAGCTCACTATATCTCTGAGGTAGTTCTCGACATGGAGGGCGGTTATCGGTTGTTTGCCCAGGGCCGACAGAATTTACGTATGCAACAGCTGGATCCAAAAATTGGAAGGAAACCGACAACTTGTCAAAGTCTTCCTGTACTTTCCTGGCTAAGTTGGCCGATTTTGTAACAAAGACTTGACGAGGCTTGTAAACAGCCTCAGGATGCATCCGTTGAATTGTTTCCCGCCAGATAATCTTGTAGAGCATGCAGGTGGTCTTCCTATGAAATATTATGAGAATCGTTCGTAGTTTACAAGGGGTAAAAATGTACACACCCCGTGCCGCTCCGACCCAAAACATAGCAAGATTCATGGTGCTCCACGATGGCCATTTCTTGCGGCCTGGGCTCAGTCAGATCAAACAGTGATAGTAATACAAGAGAGAAAACGCACGACAAATGGAAGGGAAAGGTTACATCCAGATCGGCCAATATACCTACGTTAGATTTGAGAAGGCCAGTCAGAGTGGAATTAAGCACTCGGGCTTGAAAGGTGTACTTTGGAGCAGGCCCTAGGATAGGCTGAGTCGAAAGGCCTCCTTCAAAGGTACACCATCACATACCTGGGACATGGCAACATATTTTTCTAGCACCAGGAACGAATGGACCTGAAGAGGCTTAGGATTAGTCGCGTACAATTGAGGCACAATGCCAATCACGTACCCCTTCCCGGTCTTCAGGAGGGAGATCTAGGACTGTGGAGCGCTTTGATGCTTCGGATGGCGCCTGTAATGGAAAGGTGGCTGGAATGAATACAGTATCACCAAAACCAGTTTTCTTTTCTTGGCGAAAAAGACATCTAGGAAAGTAGATAAGGGAATGCTGAGATAGCAATGCGAATGCAAAGAACCTTTGGCGGTACTCCTTTCCCTCGTGCCCCAGCTGACGTCCAATGGAGTCCCATAGTCTGCCAAGTTTTGCATGGTTGAACACGCCGAAAATACGTAAAACTATGATAAAGGCGGTTAGCCTTCGACCCCAGGTCTAGTGTGCAACAGACCTTGCTCATCACTGCGTGTCAGATGGTTATATTCGCAATGAATCTGATACTGATTTGTACAGTTTTGAATGAACTGAGCCCATGATTTACACGGATGGAACTTACGACGAGTCTTGTGTCTCGAGACATCTTGGCTTCAAAGATCGGAACATCGGCTTGGGATCCACCGAGCCGCTTATGGTTATCGTCCGTAAAGTACCCCTGTGAGAGCTCCCTGGAATTTGGGTCAGTAAGCCACGCAAATGATAGCACATAAGACCGACGTGATCTTCTTCATAATAATGCCAAAGAGCTTGGGGCTTTTCTTGTGCGTGTCGCGCAAATTGCGCAACGTCCGGCCGGATGTGAATATTTTCCACTGCCCGAAACTTTGAGGTTGGCCATCGAGTGGGAAGCTAGAAGGGAAATATTTAGTTCATAGCAAGTCTTCGAAGTAAAATGCGATGTCGTACCTCCTGTAAACAGGGGTTTCATCTGGAGCAACCGCCGTTGATGTCGAGTTTTGGTCTTCCTTAAGCGCAGCCTTTTCCAGAAAGAGGTCGACGATTACTGCTGAAACGGCAGGATTACGAAGGATGTCGATATAGAACTGGGGATAGGTCTGAGCATCTCAGAGAGAAAGTTGTATCCTGAGCGAACCTCAAACAGTTGCTTCACTTGTGCCATTATCGAGGCAACCCCACGTACTCGATCCTCAGGACTGTCGGGGAGTGTTAATGAGAAGCGTTCCAGGAGTTGACAATCTCCTTCATTTTCTTTCGAAGTAAACCGTCGGCCTTTCCTGTTTGCCGTGTTTCGGCTGAAGCCTCTCAATCTGTTGGGAGAGGCGGGCTTGATGAGTAGGCCATGGTTGGAGAGAAGGGTCAGTGCATCAAGCACAGATTCCTGGATGTGATGATATTCTTGAATTTGAGAGATCGTATTCTCATCAAGAGGAAGGGGTTGAAGAACAAGGAAAGCTGACAGGCGGGGTATGATCTTTGAAACCATCGAAGTAAGATACTTTGATTGGTCGGTGGGGAATCCAGCCAACATCCACTTCTTTATCGGTAATTTAGACGCTGAAAATTACTCTTGAGTATGGGCTTGCAGCTATACCATATTCACGTACCAGAGAGTACCAGTTCAATGAGAAGCGGCTGATTTAAGAGGTAATCAAGTATAGAGGTAAAATTGTTCTTGGTGAACACGGCTTCCGTTGCCCACAGGAGGGCATACAACTCCTCCCTAGAGGAACACCTGCATTCAATAAGCGCACTGAGTTCATTTATTACGCTCGCTGAGAGCGAAAAAATCTGCATTGATGATCACAATGCGAAGAGAGAACAGGAGATAGATGCTATAGGAAATCAATACAACGAGATTGTCCAAGCGCTTATAGGACGAGGAAAGAGTCCAAGTGTTGGCCTGTGGGGACCCCATTTCCAACGAATGGGGTTTAAGGCCTCACCGTGAGTCTTCTCTCTGTCAAATGACCCAATGTGGGCGTCCGAGCGCTAGCCACTGTGGGGGGTAAATTGCAAAATCGGAGTTGAGTCTGATTGTCCCATAAATGCATTAGCGTTGGATACCGGACAGACATCGCATTCGCCTGTCATATAGCTCAGAAATAAGACTGCGCCGTAGTCAAAAATATAGCCATTCGAGATAAAAAGTGTGGGTGGGAGGCCAAGTTTGAAGTTGTCACCTCCGTGATATAAGAAGGCACGTGGTAAGAAGATTGGCTCGAGGAGGTCCCAGCTCGGCTAAATAGCGCCTTCTGACAGTGACCCACCACGAACTCATCTCATATGTAAAGTCGCATTCCTTCCGTGCTTTACAATTACTGAATATCGGCCTATTTAGTCGCTAGACGTCGCAATGCCGCCCCCACACTACGATTTCCTTATCAAGGTAAGAAACTTTGCAAGTGGTCCAACATTCAGGGCGACTGACATTCCTGACTCCTCAAGCTCTTGCTCATTGGAGACTCTGGTATGTACTACCGGAACGCGTTAGCACGAAGGGGCATATATTTACGAACTTTCTCCTTGCAGGTGTTGGAAAGTCATGCCTGCTCCTTCGTTTCTGTGACGACGCCTGGACACCATCGTTCATTACCACCATCGGAATCGACTTCAAGATTCGGACCATAGAATTGGATGGCAAACGCATTAAGTTGCAGATTGTACGTATTTCTACTTCTTGGTGGGTCCATATAACATAGCCTGACTGCAAACAGTGGGATACTGCCGGCCAAGAACGATTCAGGACCATAACAACTGCATATTACCGAGGAGCTATGGGTATTCTCCTTGTCTACGATGTCACGGACGAGCGTTCCTTTAACAGTCAGTTTGCTTATCTCTTGTCCTCGTGTAAGGCTCTTGGCTTACCCATGATACAGATATCCGCACCTGGCATCAGAATATCGAACAGCATGCCTCGGAAGGTGTCAACAAGATCCTTATTGGCAATAAGTCAGACTGGACAGATAAGAGAGCTGTTACCGAGGAGCAAGGGCGTCAACTTGCTGAAGAGCTGGGCATCAAATTTATGGAGACTTCAGCAAAGGTCAACGAAGGTGTTGAGGAAGCATTCTTCAGCCTCGCAAGGTAAGTTCATCAAGATCTATTCTCGCTCCAATACTCATGTTTTGTACAGAGATATCAAGGTGCGCTTGATCGACTCCCAAGGCGACGCTGCCGCAACACAAGGCAATGCGAATAAGGAAGGTTCAGTGCGAGTTAACCCTCAACAAGCAACACAATCTTCCCCCGGTTGCTGCTAGACATGTGAACCTCTTTCGTGATTCTCATACCATACCCATAATCTACGTCTACCTCTCTGTTGTACATTGCCTCTTATCATAAGGTCCGGCATGGGTTCACTACATCATACATATATGTACGTTTCGCTGTCCGTCCAATTTGTAAAATGGTCGCTGTGCATAACACGATCGCATATGGTTCGATATACAAGGACTGCGCGCTTAGGGAATGAACCCGCCGTTCCAGTTTCCTCCCCACCACCGCTTAATTCTTTCACCGCCGTACTCGTCATACTCTTGTCTCGTAATCCCGACCTTGGAGAATTCTGGGGTTTTGCTGAACGCCGCCATCCCCTTCCATGCATCAAAGGGCGCATCTTGCGCTTGGACTATCCTGATTGGCATTTCTGTTGGTAAGACAGGCCGTAAGCTTGCATGTAGTCGAGGTACGAGTCCACGTAATTGCGAAGGTCCTCCAGTGAGGAAAACGTTCTGATAACGGTAAGTAAGTGGGTCCGAAGAATTCGGGTTAAATATCCTTACATTGACGAGACGGCTCTTCTCTGCGTCGGGGAATCTTGTGAGTATGCTTTGTATCACTTCGCCGATGCCAGCAGAGTCCACTCCCGCCATACCAGGAGAGAACCAGGCCTCGCATACTCTCCATCGTTCGAGATTAAGATGTATCCTTGCATGTCCTGTGGCAAGGAAATGAGTGGGAAATTCTACTTGAGTGGGGAGAGTATACCTTCGACATCGCCTTCTTCATAGATTGGTCGGAAGGCAGAAAGCAAGGCAGAGCGTTGAGTAGAAATCGCTGCATGTGTTTGCTGAATTGTAAAAGTCGGGTCATGTGCAAGCAGCTTCGATTCGACAGTTGCCAGCCGCTCAAGGTCGTCTTCCTCGTCGGAAGAAGCGGCTGCAGTGTTCTAAGCGTTTCGTTTAGTGTATGCCGGAGGAAAAATATCGTTAGCTTACAATCTTGCGGTAGATTGCCCAATCGGCGTCATCAGCTCCGAACATGTCCTCTGCAGAGCGTCAGGTGGATGTACAGCATACATCAACATATACTGACCTCCGCCTGCCTTTTTCTTCTTTTTGGGGACTCGGTCATCGTTGGCAAGGTTGGCGATGCTCTTCATGCGAGCTTGTGCAACAGCGCTCTTCCTATCACCAAGAGCGGCTTTCCTGCGAGCCCTATCCTTGATCTTGGTCATCAGGGCCTGCGAAGGTTCACTTCAGGAAAGGTGTACGGCGGGGATATGGTTTGACAAACCTCCTGCTCATCCCGAAGCTTTTTCGACCAGCCTCCCAGATCTGACTCACGTTCTTCCCTTTCATTCCTCTCTTCCTGCTCTTTCTCGGCTCTTTCGCGCTCCTTCTCTTGCCTCGCTCGGATTCGGGCTTCATACCCTGCCTTCATTAGCTTTTGCTTCTTCTTCTCCTTGAGTCCTTCCTCATCAAGCTGTGAATTATATGAGGCTTGGTCCAAAAAAACAGGTTCCTTCTATACTCACATCTGCGTCTGGAACATCGACAAGAGGGAAGGAAGGCTCTTCCTGCATATTCACGGTTTATCGTTAGGAGTGAGATAAGATGGGGTAAAGGCTTACTATAATCTCTTCGACATCCCCATCTTTCTTTCGACCTCGTTTCACATCGCCGTCCAGTTTCTTGATCATTGCATCGAAGCTAGCATCATCATCAAAACCTTCGGCCTGTAGTTTGGCCTACAAGATACTCAGATGCACGTACGGTGATATGCGTCGTAATATACGTACGTTCCATTCACGCGCAGGAATGGTTGTCCTATCCTCCTTCATATCGAGCAAGAACTGTAGGTCGGCTTCCTTCCTTGCAAGCTGCATACCCCGTGAGAACGCTACAGTGGGACTCGCAAGTTGTGCTCCTACCTTTTCTAGGCGAGTCTTGGCTGCCATCTCTTGCAATTTCTTGCCTTGTTCTTTCCTTCGTTCTGCTATCCTGGTAAGCTCTTCCTCCGTCTTCTCAACTGTGCTGGGAAGGACAAATGGAAACTGGACGATGCGATCACATTCGCGAAGTTTTAGAGGATCTTTTAGGATACGGAGCTGCCCTGTGTAGTCGAGGGAAAACTCGCAGAAATTCTGTAGCATCCACTGTATCTAGAGTCAAGATTTTGACCGCGTTGGAATAGCAGAAAACATACGTTGGACTGCGAGGTGGTGACCCGAGTGGGAAAATTTGAGTATTTCAGCTGAATGAGCTTGAGGAGGTATTCGGACGCTTGCGACCCGCCCCAGGATATTCTATTGCAAATTATTGAGAGAAAGCACCAGTACAGCATCTGTGGTATGGTTACCTTTTGGCATGGCTCATGAGGCCTTTCCCGTTCAGGACTGGAATGACAGAGGTTGACGCCGTGTTGAAAGATACAACGATGCCATCGTTAGGGATGGAGGATGTTTGCGTATTATTATAGAAGGACATAAGCCCGTCGACGCAGTATGCCAATGAAGGCACCGAATATAATTCGAACATCAGCTCAGAGGTCACTAGCGACAGATACATATGAGTAACAGTTCAGAGAAGGATGGTGGTACTTACGAGTCCTCGAGTGCAGAGGTGTACACAATCGTTCAGTCATTAATACTGGATGATCTATTGAAGGTGTGTCGATGCCCAAGTTCACGAAAGTATAGTCCAGTGCATTTTCCTATATCTCAAGAAATAATCAGAGGATGTCCTCAACTCCGTTGATACATGATTCTACACACCAGTGCATCGAAATTGAGGAGCACATCTCCCTCCCAAGGAGTCCTTGTTTGGCTCTTGGCCCCGCTCTCCGCTTCGATAGCATCTCCAAAGAGTACCAAAGGTCTGTTCGTTCTCCGCTCTTTAAACTTGGCTATAGAATTTGTGCCGTACTGAGGAGCCGAGCTTGTTGCAAATCCCCATTTCAGAGAAGTTGTACCATTGTCGATTATAAGAGGAGTGTGGGCAGAGCGGTGTTCGTCGTAAATATCTGTCTTGGGTGGTATGGATGGTGGTGTTGGTGTAGGTACTCTAGTGATGTTTAGAGGCTCAGAGCTCGTTATTTCCATCTTTGACTGCCCAAATGAGAAGGTAAGGCAGGAATACAATCATCTGAGCGGCGTGGACAGGCGATGAACATGTTCTTGATTTGGACGTGCCAAACAACTCGTGTTCAAGCGCGCGTCTGCCACTGTCCTCGACGACCTCAACGTTTACAATGGCTTCAGACTTGTCTGCTCTGCTGACCGCTACAAAGAACCTCACATCTCACCTCTCAAAGCCGGATTTACCTTCAGTCAATCTTTCACTTGACGAAGTTGAAGCTCAATCCCGTCGACTACTCTCGCGTCAGGCAAACACTGCCAATGACACCGATCGCGCGTATGTCTCTTCAGAGTTTTTACTCTTGCTTGTTCTTAATTTGATTTCAGAAAATACTTGCTTGCACAAGCACACGTTGATGCTTCTGCCTTATCAAGCTCGATAGCTCATCTGAATCCATCGGCCACTTTCACTCCATTGCAACCTCTACAAGACACAGACGTTGCAGGGTACCTCCGGCATGCCCATGAGCAAAATCTTATTTCTACTATTGAGGAGGGGCGAAAAGAGACTCAGGAAGAGTTCTACCGGATGCTCGAAGAGCGAAGTCAGAGAGATTGGGAGGCCAAGAAGAAACGCGTGTTTGAGGAACTGGGTGGAAGAATTGGCGGAGAAAATCGAGCACTCAGTGAAATGAAGAAAAGTAGTTACGGAAAGAGCTCTCTTATGGTATGTTCTCTGTGGTATCCGGCCTGCCTGGAAGAAGCTAAAGACGTTCCAGGCCAACACCGCACCAAGCCTGACCTTGCAAATGCAAAGCAAGATGATGGCCTACGACCGCGTAATTGGCGAGCTGAACGCTGCCAGGCTACGTGGAATCTCGTATCCCATTATCCATTCACTCGGAAGAACTTCTCAAGAAATCAGCCAGGACGTAAGGCTTCCGTCATGTTCGAATGACGCGCTCAGCTGAACTGACTATCGAATTTAGTCCAGGTCAATGCAAATGTCACATAACTTCCATATACTTGCCAAAATAACTGCCGAACCCCCGGCGCTTCCACCCGTGGAGCACGCTGGTGCCCATATCTTGAATGCGCCTTTGTTCGAACGCAAATTCGCTCGTGCTTACCTCGGTGATCCTGAGTCCCGGGAAGCTGCCACATTGAGGCGGCAGATAGCCAAAGGAGCACGTGAGGCGTTGGAAGAGCAATATTGGGATGTTGTAGAACGCACTATCGCTGCTCGACCAACAGAGGCACGGCTTGGAGGAGATCCAAGTGTATCCAACAAAGTTCGAGCCTTTTTATTCGTACGATTCTATAGGAATGGCGAATGGGAGGATAGAATCGAGGTCAGTTTGCCCAAAAATGAATTGCTGGTCACCATCCAAGCCACCATCTGACAAATTAACAGCTCGTTGCGGGACAGCCACTTTGGGCTCGGTTGTACTACCTCATTCGTACCGGTCATGCAACAGAAGCGTTGGAAGAGGCTTTGCAGTACCAGCAACCAATCAAGCACCGCGAGTCCAATTTCATTGACTACTTCAAGACATGGATTGAGTCTCCCGAACGCAAGTGAGTATGCTGTTCTTATTTAGAAGAAATAAACCTAAGTTTCTTATCCCACAGACTACCGAAGCCACACAGAGACCATTTGCAAACGGTCTACAACGCTCAAATGTTGCACTCCGCCACCGTGGATCCCTTCAAATTGGCTTTGTACAAATTGATGGGTAAACTTGAGCCATCTCGAAGGAGTGTGGCACAGGTAACCACAACAACTGAAGACTGGCTTTGGTTCCAGTTGGCAATGGTGAATCACACTTCTTCAAATTGATTTTTGCGCAATTCTCAATATCATCGAATTCAGGTTGACGAGGACGAAGAGGGCGGGCTTCGTGCACTATCGGAGGTTCTGCTCGGGTACGGCGAGCGTCATTTCGAAGGCGCTCCTGGTCAGCAGGGAGCACGCAGAGGTGTCTGGGCAGGCGTCCTCCTTATATGTGGTCAATTCGAACGGGTAATTCATTTTTTTTTTCGCTCGTGGCAATATAGCATTGACTGACCCCTCAACAGGCGGTTGCAGCGCTTTGGGAGCATCAAGAAACGGAAGTGGAGGCTGTTCATCTTGCCATCGCACTTGCATACCATGGGCTCCTGCGAGTCCCTTCTCGAGCAGAAACGTCTGATATGACACCTCGTGCGCTACCCACTGTATCCCTCTGCTTCATGTACACTCATATACGTTTAGTCTCGTTGTCACCAGTCAACCCTCCGGGCCTCAGCCTGTCAACATTGATCTGGCGCTATGTTCGTCAATTCGTCAAGATGGATGCCAAAGAAGCCTTGCAGTACGTTTACTGCATCTGCCTCTCAAGCGACCAGAAAGACGTTGGCAAAGAGCAAATCGAGATTGCTTGGGATCAAGTCAGGCGCATCATTGTCCTCAGCAATGGTGGACCCGCTTGGGAGGAGCTTGTTGGTGGCTACAGGCAAGATGGCTCCAAATTTGTGAGGATAGCTCCCCTATCTCCGGCTTAACTATTCATTAACTGGAACAGAATGGTATCATTCAGCAAGGAGCACCACTGCTTAAAATACAAGACATCAAGCAATTCAACGAACAAATTCTTACACGAGCTGCAAGGAATTCGGAAGAAAACGACCGCATTTCCGAAGCCATCAAGCTGTATAACCTCGCTGGGGAATACTCTACAGTCACTGCATGCCTTGCTCAGGCTCTCAGCAATACAATTTCCAAGCCCAGCCTCGATGAAAAGGATCGCTCACTTGAGAAGACGGCCGCCGAAATTCTCAAGCATTACGAAAGGACGAACAGGGCTGTCGGAAAGGACAGGGATGCAGTTGTTCAGCTCCTGCGCATTCGCGAAGCTCTCGAAGCTATCAATCAAGGGAAACCGGAGGTTGCAATTGATGTATGCCTTTTCTTACTTCTCTCTAGAGGCCTTCGGTAACATTGGGGCCCCTTTACAGATAATGGAATCGATGGATCTTATACCGCTCAGTGGTGACGTTGCCAAAATCACCCGCCGCGCAGAAGAGTTCAAGGACTTGCACGAGGCCTTACAGAGGAACCTTCAAGTCTATCTGCCACTGACGATGGAAGCTCTGTCTGGCGTGCACCAGAAGGCCAAGTCATCCGTCGTACCAGATGCTACTCGACAAATGGTGAGTCATTTCTTTCTATGTATGTGTCCTCGTGTTTAACAGTTTTCAAGACTCTGGCTGCTGTGCGCCGAAAATCAAGGTCTCTAATGATCTTTGCAGGCATTCTCAAGTACAGGATGTCACCGGATGCTTATTCATACCTTGCTCGGTTGGATGTCGAGATCGCTCTGTAATACTTTTACGACTTTTCTTTGCTTTCCCTTGTTCTCGCATTTACTCCAAAACATGTAATTGCATTAGTGCTTGCAAAAGGCCTCACTTACGAACACAGCTGTTTCGAATAATCATTTGTACTGGCAACCACTTACGTTTTGGAAACGAGCTCCACACTAGCTTTTTGGACGGAAGCGTGTCAGAGCAAATGTCGTATGGTATTGGGCATTGAGAGGATACGTACAAGGCGAATGGAAATGCAAGACGTGGGGTAAGCAATCTTTCATCGCTGAGTAGAAACAAACCCATCATCCTCTTCCTCCCCTTCTTCAAGCTCGTCCTCGCCTTCAATATACTCACCTTCATCGTTCGCCTGTTGATTGTTGAGTTTTGGATGCGAGGTTTGTATTGTTTGGGACTGAGTACCCATGTAACGTTGGCACTGAACGGAAAAAGGTGAGTGCACAGTGTCGGAAGGAGCAAGGGAAATGACGGACATGATACATGGCAGTCCAATATCCGCCCCAGTACATTGCGCCAAGAGCCCTTGAGAAGGCCTCGTCTTGATTGACCATTGGACTGCCTGATAAGAGTTCCTGAAGATGCCCTGCAGCGGAAGGTGTTGCGGAGGTGATGCCAGGTATGTTTGCAATGTCGTACGCATTGGGTATTTGAGTACTGCTCACGGAAGCGTCTTCACCAGCAGCTTGCAGGGACGGGTCGTGCGAGGGTACGAAGGTGTCAAAGTTGATAGGTTTGGAGTTTCCTTCTTCTTTATCGCCTTCTGTACCCAGTTTGCGCTTCTTTTGAGGCGGAGGGTTAGAAAGCTTTTCTGGAGGAATGTTGTACCATCTTTGAGCGCATGTCAGAGCTTTTTAGATTTCCAAATAATTTATGCACGTACAGTGGTGACTTGTGAACCGGTTCTGCCTTCCACCCCTGGTCTGGCCCATGGAATGCTTCGTATTCCTCCGACGCAGCATTCCACGCATCGATTAGGGCAGAGTCGTCCCAAATCTCTTGATGCGTGAGTTCACGGCTCTCTTCTTCATAGTACTCTTCTTCGTCTTCTTCGTACTCTTCGTTGTAGCTGGGGTCCCCGTTTGACTGGTAGGAGGTTTGAGTATGGTTGTTTCCCTGGTGGCTTGGTTTCTGTCGCTTATTCTGCCGTTTCTTGGATTTGTTATTGGTTTTTCGCTTTTTGGAAGCGGCGCTATTGGCATTTGGAGGCGCCGTATCAGGCTCTACTGAAGAGTAAGGCAATGTTATATCCTCATAAGAGATAACAGGGCGAGAGCCATTCATGGTGGGTGTTTGTAGAGAAACTGAATTGCCGACGAAACGACCAAATAAGGACACTGCACATGCATGATCTAACCGCGCTAATTATTGGAACTCTAGGATTGTGTATAAATGATGAAATAACCAGAATAGCTGTCAGAAGCCAATGTATGAATTGGTTGTTTACAAGTCCGTTGTTAAGATGTGATCATTCAAGTTGTCACCAATCCGAATTGCCTTCCCATCCACCCTTATCTCTGGTACCAGCCCCACCGAACTTGGTCTTCGACTTTGCCTTACGGCCTCCTAGATCCTTGTACATGCCTCTCATCTCGAGCTTGCCTGGCTTAGCAACTGCATCGTTTTCATGTTGCCACTGCTCCTCCTTCATCTCTCGGGGAGTCTGAGTGCCAGATTTTCGAGGGGATGCGACGCCTGATGGAGGTACGCTCGGAGGGTTATCTGACCGGTCGCTCACCGCCCGTAGGTGTGTAACGCGCTGGAAGTACGATGAATCAGCATGTGGGCAGTGCGGCAGAACACCTGAGCTTACCCAATCCTGTTTTGATTCCTTTCTAGTCCATTTTCCAGGCGGTAAGCTGTCGTCCTGGAAGTTATCCTTGCGATAGTGTTGGAACCAGACTAAATTGTCATGTGAATCGAAGCTCGATAGATAGCAGAGATATTTAAGGCATGCCGTAGTTTATTGTCTGACTTCTGCGCCATTTTCGTGAGACGAGGGCACATTTTGAGAGATCTCGGACTGAGAGATAACCGAATATTCTTTGCGAAATTTCAGTTGGGAATCTTTTGAGTAGATCTTTCTTGGGTTCGATGTATAATGGTCCTGGAGCACGGCGATTTGATGCCCCTCGAGGTGGAGAGGGTGGGCGACTCTGATCTGGAGTGCCAGGGAGAGAGACCTGGAGATGGGCGACAGATGTTAGCTCCCGTCGCCGAGAGGACCGATGAAGATACTTACAACGTTGACAAACTCGTTGTCGTCTTCGTCGTTAACGTCCATTGACTTTAGTTTCTTGTCAATGTCCGCTGTGTTCGATCTGAGGACTCCTTGAAGCAAACTCATGCTGACAGTAGGAACGAAAGGGATGGCCGGATGACATCATCATGCGATTTAAATACCAGTAAACAGTTGCCAAACTCCTTTAGCGTATGATACAACTTCGTTTGCTCCCAGTTTACTGTCCCCGAATATCCGATCCACGAATGTGATTGGCACTTCTCCTACTGTATACCCAAGCGCACGTGCGCGTACCATCATTTCCATCTGGAAGACATACCCCTTTGATTCAGTCAAAGAAATAATATGTCGAAGTGCGCTGATGCGATACAGTCTGCCCACGTTCATGAGTCCAAGGTCCACCACACATAAAGGTCGAGACTCACCGGAAACTACCAGTCAGATCACTGACACCTGGTCGCAGGACGGTATCCGCAAGGAAGTTAGCCCCTCTCGACACCATTTTCCGCTTCAAGTCCCAGCCATAAACACCGCCGGGCCGTGCTTCTACAGTGTACGGACTTGAGGTTGCCCGGTATCGTGTTCCCGTCACGATATCTAGGTTATGTGCTTTTTGTAGACTGCCCAAAATATCTCAGCCAAAACCATATGACGCATGAATGAAGGACATACCGAATGAACTGAGGGATAAATTTCGGCTAGATTTCATAAATGTTAGCTCTCTGCGTTAACAATCCGGTAGGCTAGAAGCTTTACGTGGTGAGAAAAGTCGGCGTCCATGATTATGACGAAGTCGCCAGTAACAAAGTTGAGCCCATGAATGTAGGCCGTTCTATCGGGGGTCATTGGCTTCGTATGCAAATAAAATCACGACTTCACCTACCCAAGGCCCAGTTTTCCAGCACGAGGTTTGAGTACCTTTGCAGAGTCGTTAGAATGATAAACTGGTGGTTGAGAAATGGCGCTCACGATCTTGTCTTCACCATAGACATGAGCAAGTTGTTTGGCAATTTCTTGTGTGCCGTCCGGGCTTGCGTCGTCAACAACAATAATCTCCCAGTCAAGAGTACTAGAGATTTATTCCTTAGCCCGCATTGAAGTTTCGGTGGTGCCAAAGACGCACTTCTCGGTAAAGACCCTGGCGAGCAGCCAGATAATTATGGGAAGGTTTTTACGCTCATTGTAGGTCGGTAAAATGACAGAGTACTTGTGGGTATCGGAGGAGGTGAATTGGCCTTGCATGTTTAATGAAGCGGTACTTTCAAAGGGGTTCATTCAAAGAGCGACGGATGCCAGCATGAATCTCAGGCGTTGTGGTTGCAGACGTGGTCGAGCGGATTGACGGATGGACTTAGCCGTGAGTTTGGTTGTGACGTGTAGTGATTGGCCGTCACTTGATAACACAACATTGACCTCGACCAAGTTCTCATTGCCAAGGACCATGTCTGAATCTCCTCCACGATCTGAAACTCTTATGAAGTCAACACCAGCGATCGAGAGTCTGAGAGCTCTTCTACGCCAGACTTTACGCATCACAATATCCGATGGCCGTGTGTTTTTGGGTTCATTCGCAGGCACAGATCAACCTCTCAATATTTTGCTGGTCAATACGGAAGAGTATCGGCCTAAACGAGAGGAAAGTACAGAAGGAAGATATGTTGGACAGGTGGTAATACCCTGGAGGCTTATCGTCAAGATAGAGGCGGACGCACCCCCGGGAGCCAATGTTGGAAGCGGTCATATCTATATCTGACGAGGACTCGCAAGGACCTGAAGTCGGCTCTTGGAAAAAAGGTGTTTTTTCTCACTCTTTACCCTCATTAAACTGCAATCTGACGAAATATCCGCCTCAAATAGCCTCTTTCTTCTCGCGCTGTCTATGCGCCGGAGCGGACTCATGAAAAACCTCCTTGTAATTCACCTTCATCATCTCGTCGCCGATCACGGGGCGATTCGCATCCAATAACTCTCTAATCCTTGTGCCTGTCTGCTCGTTTACTCGACGCTGGCGAAACTGCGGAAACTGGCGAGAGCGTAACAACACGCGGTACCGCGCGAACGAGTTGATACTTGGCCTTCCAAAGAAGCAAATTCCATCATCACGACACGCTCTATCACTCGCTTGCTCTTTTCCAGTTCCCAGAACAACCCAACTCCCCAGATTCCCCTTCCCGTGGATTAACCGCGCCCGTATATGCCCTACCGACGATTTTCCGTCGTCACTCTATGCAGCCGTTTGCGAGAAATTTAAAGATACGATGCAAGGGCCTGGTTAGGTGTCTTGGTTTGCCCATTGCTCGCCAAACATGTTTCTTCGCCGCTTCAAGGCAGCGGTCGTCCTTGCTATCGCTCTCGCTCACTCTGCAACGGTTGTTGCTCTCGACGATCTCCCCATTTATACTGATGGCGCTCTCGCCTCGGGATGGGAGAATTGGAGTTGGAGCAGCACCATTGATTTTGCCGCCACTGATCTGTTTGAGGGAACCAGCAGTCTTTCGGTCACGAGCGACGCTTGGGCCGCAGTCTCCCTCAAGTTAGAGGGTACTTTCCCTTCGTATGCCGGACTTCGATTTGATATTGCTGTATGTCATTCTTTTCGCTTGGCTTAGCCATGCTTCTCATCGTTACTTCCGACAGGGTGCAAATCCAGGCGTTCAGATCTACTTTGAGTCTACCGTTGATGGTGTTTCGTCCCCAACCATCCCTCTCTCTGCATTCGGTCAGACCGTCACTGCGACTAAATTCACGTCACTTCTTGTCGACTTCAAGACTCTTCCTGGACTCGGTGTCCCCTTGGTAAGTTCTTGTAGTCTTATATTTTGAAAATTGCTCATCACACGCGTTCTAGGGAACTGGGAATTGGGATAGGATTAACTTCCAGGCCACTGGCGATGGCGCTACGGTGAGTTCATTCACTAAAGTCATTCGGCATCAGGAATTAACAGACGGCCCCTCAGTATCACCTTGATAATGTCGTGCTCGTCAGCGTAAGTGATGAATAACTATGTCGACAGCTGATATCTGACCTGACTGTAGGCCATCTTTGTCGCTCCTACGTTCTTGGGCGCAGAGCCTCTAGGAAACAACGTTGTCGCAGTGACGACAACTGGTGCCCCTGATTTCTCGACAGTTAATATTACTCTCAACAACAAGGTCCGTTTACCCCAACGTACCAAGAAAGCTTTGCCTCATATGTGTTTTCTAGGCCGTCAAAGTCACTGGCAAGACGGTATACTCCCCCATTGATACTCCAAACAAAGTCATCACCTATCTGTCCCTTGGCTCAAACTTCGCCGCTGGATCTCTCAGCGTTGCCACGCCCAACGGAACATTTGCATACACCCTTCCGAAGGTTTCCTATGGCAGGTTCGCACCCTTTCCTGGCTGATTGTGTGATGTTTCTAACGTCCAGCATGTATGACAGTATCGTCCAATCAGTCAACTACCCCATTAACCCCTATATCTACGGTGTCAACTGGCCCACCAGCGCCGACTATATCAAGCACCTCGGTGTGACCCTATCTCGCTGGGGTGGCAATGCTGTTACACCATACAATCCTTTCGGCGACTTCACCAACGCTGGGAATGACTGGTACTTCGAGAACAGAGCAAGCGAAAATGGAAAGGCCGATGACTGGCTCGAATGGGTGAAGGGTGCTGGCTCAGATACCATGCTCACTATTCCTGCGTAAGTCTACTTCTAGAGCGTCTTGGTCAACCGCTAAAGACCTCTTCAGACTTGACTGGGTTGCAAAGGACACTACTTCATACTCCTACCCAAAGAGCGTCTATCCCAGTCAGTGATGATTAAACGTTTCAACTGTATTAAATTGATCTCGCCTCTCAGGTCAAGGCAAGTTTGATCCTTACAATGCCGACGCTGGTAATGGTTTGTTCCCGAACGGCTCTTACATTACACCTGTCCCGGATCCAACCAATGCATACGTTCCATGGAACACCACCGCTGCCAAGCAGTGGCTCTCTGGGCTCAAAAACAAGCCGAAGATCGTGACCATAGACAACGAGATCGAAATTGCCTCCAATACCCATCAGGATATGCATCCTACGTATGCCCGTTTTATCTATATCACTGGATGTTGCCAACTGATTTATATGGAAGGCCTATGGGCTATGATGAGGAGTTAAAGCGGGTTATCGACTTTGCTACTATTGCGAAGGCTGCGCTCCCAGATGTCTTGGTTGCTGCCCCTTCTACCTGCTCATGGTGGTACTGTAAGCATCTTGTTCTTATTCCTTTATTTTCATCGAACAATCTCACATCCACCCCAGATTGGACTAGCCAGGTTGGCTATACCGATAACACGGCTCATTATAACATCGATTTCTTGCCCTGGTTCCTCGCTCAAATGAAGGATCACGATACCAAAGCCGGCAAACGCTACTTGGATTACCTCGATATTCATTACTACTTCCAAGCCGACACAAGCTCCAACAATGCAACTGCCAAAGCTCTTCGACTCAGACAGACGCGTAGTCTCTGGGTAGGTATTCTGCAAGGTCTATAGGAAAGCTTGCTGAGACTGTATTAGGATCCTTCCTATGTCGACGAATCTTGGGTAGGCTCGGACCCGCAAAATCATCAATGGAACCCCACTGCCGTCGACCTGATCCCTCGTTTCCGCACTCTGATCGACATCAACTACCCAGGCACTAAGTTGTCCATTAGTGAATGGAGTTCGACCAACGACAACGATCTCACTGGAGGGTTGCTGACTGCTGACGTCCTCGGCATATTCGGCCAATACAAGGTTGACAGTGCCACATACTGGGCTACCCCCAATGAGCAGGGACCTGTGGGTTTGGCTTACTGGCTATACAGAGGGTAAGTGCAGTTTCTCCGAAATGTTTCTTGCTGCTGACGAAAGACCTTAGATACGGAACCTACTTCGGAAGTAACAGTGCTCAAGTCAACCTTGCCAACCCCACTCCAAATACCCTTGGCATCTATGCCGGTACTGAAGGTGGTAAACTCACGCTTGTAATTATCAACAAGGACCCGGCATCCCCTATTGCCTTCGACCTTTCGAACGTCCCTACCGGTTCATACTTTGTGCGCCATTTCGGCGGTACATCGGGGGCTGCCAAGTGGCAGGTAAGCATTCAGTTCTATCATTGACTATGTTCGTTTGTTGATGACTTGGTTTCCAGACCACCCTTAATATTACAACAAGCCAATACATTGTCGTCCCTCCATACGTCGCTATCTTCCTTCAGCAAAAGTAGTTCCTATTCATAAACCACTATCTTGCCTTTTGCCCAAGTAATGTCAAACCTTGGATCAAGTAAATTATGATATTGTTTGCTTGGTTCTTCTGGAGCCGTAAACGGCTCCTTGTGCAATCATCAACATCGGTAGCTTCTGGGCAATTGATGTATTTGCATTCTCCCGCTGTGTGTTTTGAAAGTCGTGCTGCTGGGTCCAGGTGAACCACTCTGTGGCTTGACAAATGGATATGTATGCAGGTGCAGGCACGCGTTGTTGTGCATTTTTTGCAAGTTAAACTGTTACAGATGCAACAAGAACTCAGAATCATGCATGATAAGTATGATCCCTAGGCAAGGTAGCCAGTAATATGTGGGACTGGGCAATCCGCGCCAACAGCTCGGGCTATTTGCATCTGTGTGTTCTCCCTTATGGCCGAAACAAAAGTGTCCGGTGCACTTTCTGAATTGCTCACTCATTTCCAGAGAAAATATTTGTGATGAGAGGTCTCTAGAACTAGGAAATAATATTTCTCTCCAATTCCATTTTTTGTAACATTTCTGGATATCTAGATCCGGTACGGATCTCAGCATTGAGGACACCTATAAAAATTTGAATTGGAGAGAAAGCTTCATCTCGTCGCAAGGATAAATTCTCTCAGCGACATCTAAGCACGAAAATGTTGCTGTGAGCGGGAAAGTGCTCCGCAAGGTCGGCCTTAGACAAGCATACACTGTGGACCCATCACGCGCGGAATTTCCGCATCAAAGGCGTGGAAAGTAGAATTTCATTCCCAAAAGCGTGGAATTCGTCGACAATGAAAAAACCGATGAAATTCATTGGCCAGATTTCCACCGCCAAGGGTATGATTTTCGTAAGGCGCGCTTTTCGTGCATTTTGATGATCGGAATTTCGTTGTCGGCAAAGCTGGTGAAAACCATCTCAATATGGAGACAACTTTCATTGTGCTATGGGCTGATTTTCGGTCCTTTCTCAGATGTATCTTGGACGTTGACGTCCTTGTCAACATTGACGCATTTAGAGCCAGGTATCTAGATAAAAGACGTGAGACTCCGACTGCCTGGTCTGCGCTTTTTTACACTGTTTTAACTCTATTTCGAGCATATATTTATCATTCATACTGTGCATGTGTGTTTGATTGCTCAAGGACTTGGGCTCGGGCTGTATTTATTGCAGATCCAACCGCAGGTCTTCTCCGCAATAAATAGAAATATTGTAGATACCATTTCTTAAAGCCTGATGAGTCGTATCTACTCAACCCTTCTACAGCGATGGCGCAGCAAACAGCGCTATTGAGTTGCGCATGCCTCTCCTCACGGCGCCCCGCGCGTTGGACTTAACAAAATTCTTTGAGGTTTCGTGGTGCCAAATAGCATCCAACAAGTGCACGTGACATAAGTAGGGTTTGAACCCCTCGCTCTTCTCAACCACCTATGACCGTCTCGCCCTCTCACTTGCATACTATATATACGCACAAAGCTCAACCAGCAACAACGCGGATGCCGAAATATGTTTCTACAATGGTCCTGAGAAGCTTGACTCTGCGTCACCTCTTGGGATAGCCACTAAAATAGGGAGTTGACTCTGTGTCATCCCTTTGTCTTTTCCTTCAAGTTTCAACCTGTTCTCCTTGGATTTGACTTTGCGTCGTCTCAACAAGGTTGTTTCAGCTTTGCTGAACCTACTTCTGGCGCATTCAAGCATGGCTTCCTATTCTTGTCAAGGTTTCTGTGGATCCCTGGTGCGTAATTCTGTTTTCGACAACCTTGTGCTCCTCCTAAACAATGTAATAGGTCTAGATTGGACACGGACACTGGTATGTAGGGATGGCACCAGTTGTAGACTCGGTATGGTGACAACCACAGGTAATTGGCACTCTGTTTCATTGGCTGTCAGCTCTAACGGAACAACACTCAGGCTGATATTCATGTAGGTCATAACTACTCTCGCTACTGGTGAACAAGGTATGTCTCCATCATAATGTCTGGTGCACTGGCTGATAGGGGTCCCTTTCTAGCCTTTGTAGCTCTGCATGAATCTAGCCTATGTTTGACTGACCTCGCTCATAAGAAACGATCAATGGTCAGTATCTACAGTGGCTCAAACAATTGTCCCAATGTTTCGCACTTTTTGACTGTTTGGACAATAACTCTAGACCAAGTACAAACAAGACCAAAGTATAGGTACATTTCTAAAAGCATTTAATCTCAGCTTTTAGAATATATAAAAATATTAAAACTCCGAATGGAATTGATGGAGATATAGTGCAAACAAGACAGACCAACATTGGGACAATTATTTGGTCTTGACCCTAAAAATAGCTCATCAGTGGTATAGCTTGCTATACACCATTAGAAACCATAATAACTCAGGTATATCTTTTAAATAGCTAAACACAATAATATAGAAGTAGTATAGACAACACCAATGCTCTCAGAAATGTAGTACTCATCCTCCATTGATATATTTACTTTTTATAATGTCACATGCTTATCTGAATTTTTTGCTGCTATTTATTTAGGAAAAATTGGTCAGAATCCTTTGTGCTAGATTATATTACTTGAACAAAGCCTTTGGCTAGTATTTTAAATGATAGAGAAACTTTTTCTAGGCATTCTGCTAAGCTATTTATTTAAATTTATTAGTATTTAATCAGATATTGGTATCTGCAGAACTACTAATGCTATTTCTGTTCAAAAGTACATTATATCCACAACTATTAGTCTAATTGGCTTACATTGTACACCTAGATTGTACCAAAAATAGTTGCTTGAGGTAGTTGTAATTGCCATTATATTCATTGTACATTTGTATAATTAGTATAAAGCAATAAAATATTGATTGGAGCTATGGAAATTGAATCTACCAAGAATTCAACTACACCATTAAATCAATAGGCTGTCCTGCCAGCTATTTCAGAGCATCTACATGATTAGAAAAGTGATTATTGGATGAAAAATGGGTAATCACAGAGGGGATATTAAAATAGGTTTATTTCATCTCAATCAAAGACTATGTTAGAGGCATAAAGCAGCTACTAAAGTCAAGTAACTTCTATAGATCCTCATATGAAGCCTAATGCCAAGTGAAATATAATAGTTTCCTATAAATATTACTGCATTTAGGTCATAAATCTGGCTATTTTAAAAAAGTATTTATTTTCTGAAAATATAAAAGCGTAACAGATACTTTTTACAAGGGAAGAAAAAATTCCTAGAGCATTGGAACTATATATATGGATTATATTTTGCATTTTAAAGGTATCTGATCTATCAAAAAGTCTTAACACCTCTTTCAATCAAGCTTGCTAATTTTATTTGTATTTTTATCAATCCAATCACATGGAAGGGAATTCTGCAGGAAGATACCTCTAGAGCTATTGTGCATATACTAGTATAGTCTTTTGAAAACTACCTATACTAGTATACTGGCTTAAAAAAGTATCTGAAGCATTTAAATGTGTGGTTTCTTTATTTTGAGGGTCAAGACCAAATAATTGTCCCAATGTTGGTCTGTCTTGTTTGCACTATATCTCCATCAATTCCATTCGGAGTTTTAATATTTTTATATATTCTGAAAGCTGAGATTAAATGCTTTTAGAAATGTACCTATACTTTGGTCTTGTTTGTACTTGGTCTAGAGTTATTGTCCAAACAGTCAAAAAGTGCGAAACATTGGGACAATTGTTTGAGCCACTGTAACCACCCTTTGGAGCCTTGAAGAGTTCTAATGCACATGTTTGGATTCCAGGCTCTCCCTACAGGTTGCAGGACTATGTTGATGGGTGTCGTCTGACTATGCAGTATAGAGTGTGTGAGAGGTGTGACAACTGTAGATGGCCAGTGGGGGTAACTACTGCATACTATTCATTACAATGTATTAGTGTATTCTACACCAAATAATACCTGGTGTTTTAATCATCTAATAGCTAAACTAAACTGCCTCGAAAGTGCCCTCAAATTCAGCTACAAAGCGCACAGAATTTAATTGTATTGAGCATTGCGCTGAATTCTGTACGCAAAGGTGTGGAAATTCCCCCGTTCCAAAAGAGGTAACCGCTGAAATCGGTCAGATTCTTGTTGAAAATCGTCGTTATATGGTGTCGTAAATTCATTTAAATTTCAACGGTTTGGCGGCTGAAATTCCAATACCAGTAAGAGAAGAAGCCAACCTTGAAACGATGAAATTTAGCCCCACCGACAAACAAAATTTATAGTCACTGATGGTGAATTTCAAGACCCAAGACATTGAAAATCATACACACAACCAATGAATTTCTAATGTTTTAGGTGGTAGAACCGACTAAAATTCATTGTTTTTGGCGTTGAATTTCAGGCGAATTGCGGTGGAATTGACCACTGAAATTCCAACCCTTCTGAGCCCATAGTGATATTTGACGCGCTGCGTGGCAGCGGTAATACAATACTGATGTGATGGGGTGGGAATTGACGACTTCAGCTCCAGATTTGCTCAAGATCTCGGTATATTCCATCTTTCCCTTGGGTATAATGCCATCTGGCTCTATTATTTCTCCTTTGGATACACAATCCATCATAATCCACCGTAATATACAGTGGGCAACAAAACCCTTCCAATGTTTGCTACTTTTTCAAAAATGTGTTAATAGCTGATAAAATAAATTATGCAAAATCTTGAAAATAATATATATCATAGTTCAATCTCTTGGCTTGATGCTGACATAACCCTGAGGCTGTGCTTCCACTTTTAGCAGGTGTTTCACACAGTACAAGGTGGTAACCCATTGGAAGGGTTTTGTTGCTACTGATTTTAAAAACAGAAATACATGGATTTTAGTACTTAGTCTACTTTCCCTTGGCATCAACTACTGCCTGAATCCTTCTAGGCATTGAATCTATTAAGTTCTGGCACACCTCTGCTAGAATCTCATTCCAAACCTTCTCTACCCTTGCCCAAAGCTCTAATACTCCATTAGATGGAGAATTATACTTGCTGAGCTCTTTTTTGACATGAACCCGAAGATGTTCAATAGGGTTCATATTAGGAGGGTTTGCTGGCCAGATTAGAACCTTCATTTTGTGGTGTTTAAACCATTCCTTGGCCATGTTGCTGGTGTGCTTGGGGTCATTGTCCTGCTGAAAAATCATATCCTTCATTTTTACCTTATAGTACTTTAGGCTAGCCTGAAGTTCCTCCTCCAGGATTGAAGTGTAAAGGACCTTGTCCATGGTACCTTCAATTCTGGTAGCATATCCAACCCCATCCCATCCCATACAGCCCCATATCATAATATTTCCTCCTCCAAATTTCCGGGTTTCTTTGACGCGTCGCTTGTTAAGCCCCTCCTCCTTCCCTGCCCACACTCTTTCATTCCCATCTGCCCCAAACCAGTTGATTTTAGTCTCATCAGACCAATAGACCTTCTTCCAATCATCTACAGTCCACTCCTTATGCCTCTCTGCAAACTCCTTCCGTGCACAAATATGCTTCCGGTCAAGTGCAGGTTGTTTCACCTTTCTAAAGGACTTCCAACCAGTGTTTTCGAGGCCCCTGCGTACTGTCTGAGGTGTGACAGTTGTGTTGGTAATATCTTGAAGAAACTCTAGCAGCTTGGACAGCTGTAGAAATCTTGCCCATGTGCATATTGAGTTTTGTGTATTTGATGTTAGCAGGCGTAAGCTTAGGAGGACAGCCACCAGATGACTTGGGAAAATGAGGACAATGCTTATCACGTATTCTGCTAATAGAAGCAAGGCCAATACCAGTCTTTTTATGAATATGAGTGGCAATGAGGCCAGTATGAAGCAGTTCAATGACACGGGTAGTCTGAGCTTTGGTGAGAGCATGCATGATGGGTTGGGAGCAAAGCAGCACTTGGGTCAGCTGTATATATAGTGTACTGACACTCTAGTCACATGACCTTGTTGACTACAATTAACAAACTCAAGTATCATGTGACTTATCACATGATTACTAGATTCAAAACACCTAGCAACAAAACCCTTCCAATGGGTTACCACCTTGTACTGTGTGAAACACCTGCTAAAAGTGGAAGCACAGCCTCAGAGTCATGTCAGCATCAAGCCAAGAGATTGAACTATATATTATTTTCAAGATTTTGCATAATTTATTTCATTAGCTATTAACACATCTTTGGAAAAGTAGTAAACATTGGAAGTGTTTTGTTGCCCACTGTACATATGCAGTATTTCACGGCTAACACCCAGAAATTGCTTGAAAAGTGTCCAGGACATCATTCTGGTGGCTGTACACTGAATAAGCATCACGGGCCTGTGAGCGGAATTGCCGCGATAATACAGAGCATCAGAAAAATATTACATAGCTTTTTTCAATCTTGGCCAACTTATTGCAGCTTAGAATGTCTTAATTGGGTTTAAGGTACAACTAAGTGAGTTAAGACCCCATCAAAATGGAACAAGCTATGTTATATTGTTCTGCTGAGTTTACCTGGTCATCTGTACACTGCCCCTCATTTGTACACTCAACCACATCTAAGCACAAAGGCCTTCCACATATAAATTCTTGACTGTAGTCTATGTATTGACACCATAAGAGACTGTATAATTTTCTTATGTGAAGAACACAAGTTGGTGAAAAATGAATGACAAAATATACCCAATTTGGTGCACATCACAAATCCTGATTTTAGTAAAAACATGATTCAGACACTATATTTGCATGAAATAGCAATTCTGGTATCATAAAAATAGTAGCAGACATTGTTGTGAGTGAAATAGTCAGAATAATTTGGGCCAACAAGGAAGGTTGAAGCTTTAATGTCCCAAACATGGTTGAATACCAGAAAATGAGCACAGTGGACAGCCAGCTGACTCCATTTTCCCACACCTAAACAGGGCCTAGCCGAGACTGTACAGATTGGCAGGAGCCCTGATTTTGGTGTGACTTTAGAAAAATGGTTGTATCTTCTCTTCCTCAAGACGTAGATCCCTCAAACTCATAAACAAGGCTGTGAAGACAATACAGTGACTCAAACAATTTTCCGCATGTTTCGCACTTTTTGAGTGTTTGCCTAATAACTTTATCTAAAGTACCAAAGTAGTAGTACATAAAAGAAAGTGTTTGATTTCAGCTTCTGGAATATATCAGAGTTATGTGATTTGAACTAAAATTGATGGAGATATAGCGCAAATAAAACAGAGGAACATATGGACAATTATTTGGCCAATACTTCAAAAATAGGGAAACTAGGCATTTAACACTTCAAATACTTTTTCCAAGCCCCTATTATAGTACAAGTATTTTTCTGAATACTATATCAGTATATGTAAACAGCACAAACACTCTCACCATTGCAGTACTTATTTTTTATAAATATATGTATTATTTATATTAAAACTGCTCTTTTTGAACTTTTAGTCCTTATTTTCTCAAGACTACTAGGTTATAGATATGTGTGATAAATCACATAACTCCAATAGTGTCTTGTTCTAGTACTTTTAACCATAGTGTAACCTTCTTTAGTCACTCTGTTAAGTTCTTTATTCTTAATTTATTATTATTCTGTGACATATTCAGAACCTGCAGAACCACCAACACTATTTCAGTTAAAAAGCACATTATATCTACTACTATGGGTCTGTTTGCCTTATAATCTACATACAAATCCCCTCAAAAATAGTCATTTAAGACAGTAGTAATGAAAAATCTATTCATGCTAAATTTTGCATAATTAGTATGGGGCCATAAGTCATTGGTTTCAACCACTAGATTAGCTTTATCAAAGTATAAGAGTATACTATCAAGCCAGTCAGTACTATATCTAAATGTTTTAGAGTACATAGAACTTTTAAAAAAATAGTGATTCATTGGAAAGTAGCCAATTGTAGTGGAGATGCTAAAATATAATTTATTACAATTATAAAAAGGTCATGTTACAGGCCTGAATTGGCTAGAGCAATTGTCAAGCAAGTGGGGAAGTGCAACTACTAAAGTACTTACCTTGAGTGTAGAGACTTAAGCAAGTACTAGCTATGTAAAGGATGAGTGGTAAAACTCTTATTGTATTAGGGCACAGAATGTACACTATATATACAAGTATGAAGTGCGCACAGACCTTGTGTATGTAAGCATATAGAATGATGTAGAACATCATGGAATGTGCTAAATATAGTACAGAATATAAGAGGAACTATATATAGTAATAGTGGTGTGTAATGAAGTCATATATGATGCAATGTATGACATATCATATGAGTCATGGAATAACCCTAGACCTTAGTCACATGCCGTGTCAGGTGATATCACATGATGTGTCACATATCCAGACACGTCAATATTCCAACAGCAATCAAGTAAGCTATGCAAGACTCAAAGAACAACTCAGTGTCAAGAGGAATATAATATTGTCTTAGGAAACACCAAACATTTTGAGTAGTAAACCTAGCTATTTCTAATAAGTATTTAATTCCTTTAAAATGTAACAGTCCTATGTATGCTTCTGACAGGAGCAAAAAAGATGCCCAAAGTAAGAAGACTATTTGTCTAGGCTATTTCTTGCATATTAGAAGGCTTTGACCTACTAAAAGGTTTTGGTGCTCCTTACAACTAAACTTGCTGAGTACATTTTTATTATTTTAAATTTATTAACACAAAAGCAAATTTTTAGGGAGATATATTTAGAGATGTCTTGCATATACTGATAACAAGATGAAAAGAAGACACACCTGTGAATCAGTTGAGAAAGCTTGAATTTCTGAGACTGGCTTCCAGCTGCTACCCTGATCTTTAGTTCTACCAAAGCCTCCACATTTCCTACTTCTCTTAATACTCCAATTCTGCCCTCATTGGCCTCTTGTACACATAAACATCCTGCCCAATAAGCTTCTCAGGCACTGGCTTTAGATCATTGTCTGGGTCCTTTTCCTCTGGCTTGCTAGCTGCTTCAGCCTGGGGCCTTTAGATACTAGGGTTGATACCTGAAGAGAAGATCCCTTCCAAACTCCAAACAGCATCAATGCCATTAGGAATGGCCTGCAAACAGCCATTTCTGCAGGTAAACATATCAGAGCCTTGGAAATTGATAGGGATGGTGACATGATCTTTATTTGAAGAAATGAAGGTCACTTGTCCCTCCATTCCTTGATAAGGCCCTGACTGCACTTGGACATATTTGCCACATCTACTAGCTGGATTAGAGTGGATATCCTTTTTCTACACCTGAAAATAATAGAATAGTTGGCCCTTCTTCTCCTTGATGATGATAAAACCATCCTTTCCTGACCCCCCTACTTCTACCACTATTCCCTCCCTCTCTTCATGAGGGCCTGCAGCGACTTTGACCTAATCCCCTATACACCTGTGTGGCACAGCATAATTAAAATGCCCTCTAACACTCCATTCTCCTCCCAGAGATACTTTGAAGAGAAATGAACTGGTTCTTCTGGTCTACAGATAAGGAAGTTCCAATGAACCCCTTATATTTGTCAAGACTAGTAATAGAGAACTAGTGCCCAGGTGCCCATGTATTCTCCGCCACAGCATAGCTTCTCTTGAGAGTAGCAAGAAAAAGAACCTTTCCCAGCTCTTCTCTGTGTCCTTTTTTTTCCATTGAGTACTCTTCAATTAGCTCTTTTCTAACCTTTTCTGAGTATAGAAACTAAGCTAACTTCTCTTTGGAAAGAGAAGGGCTGCTGTCCAAATAATTGAAGCTGAAAATGCAGAGACATTCCAGGCTATTGAGATAAAACTTCCTCTTGGTGTAGAGAACTTGGAAACCTTTTTCCAGAGGAAGATGGGCAATGTGATCAGTGGGGGAGGAAAGTTAAGGGATGCAATAGCTGCTGGCAGCTTTCCTTTTCTAGTTCCCATCAGCAAAATCTCACTAGGCTTGCAGAAGGCTGTCTTGTAGCTGTTTTTCAAATTACTTGCAGATTTTTGAAACTTTTTTTAGTGCTTAAAAATAGCTTGTAGTACAAAATAAAGCAAAAAAAACTTTAGGCCAGTCGACTACAAGTTATACTATAAAACACTAATCTAGCTTATAGGCCTTATAGAGCTTGCATGCCTTAAGTAGCTTGCAAAATGCTGCGAGACAACTGCAAGTATCTGTAAGCTAAGGCAAGGCAGCTGTAAGCTAGAGTTTTTTTTGCTGATGCCTGGTAGGCTCAGGCTCAATAGACATAGACTTGGTAGACTTATGCTTGGTGGGCTCAGGCTTGGAGAATTTGAGGCTAGGTTGGTAGAGTTCAAGGCAAGAAACAACAACAATATTAATGATATTGTCGTCCTGGGAGGCTCTAATAACAAGAGCAATATTGTGTCTATAGAGCCCACGAGTGTTGATCCTGGCCCAATTGGCAGATGACTACCTTAGAAGGTTGCCTACATTCCCAGCACTATAGCAATAGCAGAGAAAATTATTATTGGCAGTGCCCAAGCCCTCTAAGTGCTCTAGATAGTAGTCTTTTATGTAGAATTTGAGACCTGCCCAATGGAGAAGACCATGCAGCTCTGTCTTGTTCTCAACATCCAATTAGATTTGGCCAGAGAGTTTTCTGTTGTGCCAGACATTGATGTGTCGGTAGTCAATGTTTGGCAATACCTTCTTCTCGTAGGTCAAGAATGCTTTAATTCCACAAGCACACATTCTTTCCTTCCTTTCCTGCAAGAGTTTGTAAATAGTGTGTATATTGAACAATACAAAGAAAATACATACAGTGGGCAACCAAACCCTTCCAATGGTTGCTACTTTTTCAAAGATGTGAATAGCTGATGGAATAAATTATGTAAAATCTTGAAAATAATATATATCATAGTTCAATGTCTTGGCTTAATTCTGACATAACCCTGAGGCTGTACTTCCACTTTTAGCAGGCGTTTCACACAGTACAAGGTGGTGACCCATTTGGAGAGTTTTGTTGCTACTGATTTTGAAAACAGAAATACATGAATTTTAGTACTTAGTCCACTTTTCCTTGGCCTCAACTACTGCCTGAATCCTCCTAGGCATTGACTCTATTAAGTTCTAATACTCTACTAGGTGGGGAATTGTACTTGCTAAGCTCTTCTTTTTTGACATGAACCCAAAGATGTTCAATAAGGTTCATATCAGAAGAGTTTGCTGGCCAGATTAAAACCTTCATCTTGTGGTCTTTAACCCATTTCTTGGCCATGTTGCTGGTGTGCTTGGGGTCGTTATCTTGCTGGAAAATTATATCCTTCACTTTTATCTTATAGTACTTCAGGCTATCCTGAAGTTCCTCTTCCAGAATTGAAGTGTAAAGAACCTTGTCCATAGTATCTTCAATTCTTGTAGCATATCCAACCCCATCCCACTCCATACAGCCCCACATCATAATATTTCCTCCTCTAAATTTCTGGGTTTCTTTGACATGTTGCTTGTTAAGCCCCACCTCCTTCCCTGCCCATACTCTCTCATTTCCATCTGCCCCAAACTGGTTGATTTTAGTCTTATCAGACCAATAGACCTTCTTCCAATCATCTACAATCCACTCCTTATGCCTCTCTGCAAACTCCTTCCATGCCTGAATATGCTTCTGGTCAAGTGCAGATCGTTTCACCTTTCTAAAAGACTTCCAACCAGTGTTTTTGAGGTTTCTGCATACTGTCTGAGGTGTGACAGTTGTGTTGGTAATATCTTGAAGGGACCTAGCAGCTTGGACAGCTGTAGAAATCTTGCCCATGCACATGTTGAGTTTAGTATATTTGATATTAGCCGGAGTAAGCTTGGGAGAACGGCCACCAGATGACTTGGGAAGGTGAGAACAGTGCTTGTCACATATTCTGCTGATAGAAGCAAGGCCAATTCCAGTCTCTTTATAGATATGAGTGGCAGAGAGGCCGGTATGAAGTAGTTCAATGACATGAGTAGTTTGAGCCTTAGTGAGAGTGCACATAATGGGTTGCAGGCAAAGTAGCCACTTGGGTCAGCTGTATATATAATGTACTGCCACTCTAGTCACATAACTTTGTTGACTACAATCAACAAACTCAAGTATCATGTGACTTATCACATGATTACTGGATTCAGAACACTTAGCAGCAAAATCTTTCCAATGGGTCACCACCTTGTACTGTGTGAAACACCTGCTAAAAGTGAAAGTACAGCCTCAGGGTTATGTCAGCATCAAGCCAAGAGATTGAACTATAATATATATTATTTTCAAGATTTTACATAATTTATTTCATCAGCTATTAACACATCTTTAAAAAAGTACCAACTATTAGAAGGGTTTTGTTGCCCACTATATAATGTATACGAGGTGCACCAAAGAGCCAGCTAGGGTGGCCCCCGAGAATAAATCTATCAATGAGTATGGTAGCATGCAACACCCTGCAAAAGCAGTGAAAATCCTGAAGGCCAGGCCACTCGCTATATGAAGGGTGGAGCACTGACTTTTATGCATGGAAAAACATGCCAGATGCTTTGGCTTGTTCCCTACGAACAAATTGGTGTGCACTGGGCACCCAGACTAGATCATCCAGGCGCAGCAGTGCAGTGGAGCCTGTTACAGGCATTTGTTGGTGGTAACCTCCAGCAGCGTGAGGGGCACCACGAGCAGGCATGGGAGCCTTGTCAGGTGGGACATGTTGCCAAGTCTTTCTGGCTTTGGGAAATGGCAGTGGAGGCTATTGCAATGGAAACACAAAAGCAGCGAGATTGTTCTCAAGAAAGAACAAAAAGGACGACAGCTTCCTGCGCAAGTGCTGGTTAGGCTGTCATTGAAAGTATGCATACTGGTGAAAGATATGCTCTCTTGTTTCTAGTACACACCAGCTGCATGCACACACGGTCTTTCCATCTAGGTTGAAGCGCGTGCAGAACTCGCCAATGGACGCATGGCCCAAGACCACATGTGTAAGACGCACGGTATGCATATTGGAGGAACTGATACAATGCAGCCAAGGTCCACCTTTGAGGTGCATAGGCCTTAGAGAGGCGCCTTTGTGAGTAAGACGCAAGAAGTTGTTGCCAGAGTAGAAAGGCTGCTGCAGTAGACAAGTCTATTCATGCAACATTCTGTCAACGGCACACTTCTAGGCATACCCATAGGATGTCTGGGGTTTGTTGCCAGCACCCATACACAGGCCTGTGGCTGCCAAGTGAGCACGGTGATGGATGTCCCAGCTGAGCCTTGACGGGACATGAACAAAGTGGACGTGCCTGCCAAGGTCACCTAAGAACCAAGCACGTAGTTTGGAGCAGATGGACAGTGAGTGGCCCTGCCCAGAGTGGAGAGACGGGTCCAAAGCCAACCAAATGGCTTTAGTCTAGTCTGAGAGCACAACTATCTTCACACAGTTGTTGCACAGAACAGCTTTGCTTATAGACAAGTCAATAACTGCGAGTTCAGCATCATCAGAGAGAACCCTGCCTAATGCCATAGTGTATTCCCCTGGCCCAAAAGCGCCATGAAGAAGGGAGCAAGCAGCAACCACTTGGTGCTTCCTGCTTTTGGGGACAGACACATCAGCTGCCACCAACACTGTGGTGTCAGACAGATCTGCATCCATGCGAATCACATCTAAATGGGTGCGATGAGAGTCAATGGCATCCTTGGATGCAGCAAGGACGGTATCCAATATAATTCTGCTTGAGTGCGTATCCAACAAGCAAAGGCCTGGGATTGCCTTTGCATGTACAGCATTGAGAGGTTCAGAAACGCGTACAGTGTGCGCATCAGAATTCACAACTGTGAAGAGCAAGTTGCTGCGCACTTGACATGACAGGTTGGAAAGAGATGCAGAAAGGCGCATTGTTTCTTCATACAGCTGGTGCTTGTCACTAATGAGCGACAGCGTAGGATGGTTGCCAATCAGTGTGCCAATACACACCTGGCCACGTTCAACCAGCTTCCTAATGTGCAAATAAATGGGAGGAAGACCAGCAATAGACTCAGTCCCCCTACCCAGTGATGTATTTGACATGGTGGCTGAAAGACAGCGACTGGTTAAAGTAGAAGCCCAAGTAGCACCAAACACTCTTGAGTTGGAGAGGCGGTGCGCTTCTTGATCTCTTACCACTACCATCAAAGTGGTGATCTCACTCTATTCTCTCAATATCTCGCTCAATTCTTGTCGGATCGACACTAAACTATGTCTGGGAGTTCCTCTGAAGCTTGCCACTATGCCTCCAACTCCTGATCTGGACCGATCATATTGGATCCTACTCAGGACGTCGAGATGTCCTCTGAGAAGGATGAACTCAATATTTCTGAAAGAGCGCCCTGGCAACAGGTCCCCGCTCATTCTATTACTGCTCCTCTGCGCAGTAGAGCGCCTTTGAGCATTGCTGAAGGTGAAGCCATTGTTGCTTCTTGTGCTTGGCCTTGGCTGCAGCACAAGAAGAATAGTGACTCCTCTCCTCCCAACTTCCAGGCAGGTTTCAGCAATTTAGGGGACACACTCCTCAAATTTGGTCCTCAACCCTCCTCGACCCCCAACCCTACCCCAGGTGGCGCTCCTGCTCTGTCCGCTCCCACTCCTACGTCTTCCTGGCCTAACTCGGGTCGGAAGACTGCTCCTTCTCCCGTTTCTCTCCAGAACCTGGCTCGTCCCTATGGTCACCCTGCCAACGTAGCAGGTGTTGCTCCATCTGGTGGTCGTGTGAAGGTCTTGCCCAAGGGCATCTTTTGTGCATGTTGTCACAACTGCAACAGCAGCTAATGCCACTGTCGCACCTGCTTCCTCCACTTCCACTATTAAGCGCTCTAGTGCTAAAGTAGGTGGTGACATCACTGCTCTAGCTGCTCTAGCCAGGGCCTATTCTAATCTGGATGCTGAGCAACTTGCTTGCATTCACTTGAAGGCCTCTGGCCATCCTTCTCCTGCACCCAAACCTACCCAGGTTAAGGTGCAGTCCACTACACATGGTCTTTCTCGCAAGAGAATCATTGCCATTCCCACTGTGACTGTCAATGCTTCAGTCTCTCTTGAGACTATTGTGGCAACAGTCAATCGTGGCCTCACCAAGAGGTCAAAACTCTGCATTGAAACTGCCTCCCTCGGTATGGGAGGCTACTTCATGCACACCACTCAGGTCCCCAATGCTGCCGACCTTGAGATCGTCTCCGAATGGCTGGTCAAGGCCTTCTCAGCTAGCACCCCCACTTTCACCTGTGAGGTACCGCAGTCGCGGTCCTACCTCAAGATCGTCAACGCCGATGGGGAGGAGGTTACCCTATCCCACTCTGCCATTGAGTCTATACTCACGGCAGGATACCCTTCACAGTGCACAGTTGGCTGCCTCTCTGTGAGTTGTTTGCAACTCAAAGACGGCTGACTCCTGCACTGTCTTCTTCTAGGTCTGGGATACCTGCTGGGGTGCTCGCCTCTGTGACCTAGATGGGATATATGTCCTTGTCTATGGTCATTCCTGCCTACTCCGCGGTGCAGAAAAAAGGCCTGGAGCCCTTCAGTGTCGGCGCTGCTGGCACTTTGGCCATACTGCAAACAAATGCCCTGTCAAAGGCGATGTCTGCTCTCATTGCAGGGGCCTCACAATGTAGCTCTCTATCGTCATCTAGTGTCTTGCTGCAAGGGCAATGCCAATGCTACCCCTTCAGTGGCTCCTACTCCAGATGGGACCCCCTGCCCTCATTCTGCCAAGTGCGTCAACTGTGGCAAGCATCACTCTTCCGATGACTGCAAATGTGTGTTCTAGAAGAATCCCTTCAATATCAACTAGATCCTCAGCCGATACCACCGTGATCGGGTCTAATTGGACTCGGCCACAATGCCAACGCCCAACTGGGTATCCAGCGCTTGTCTTTACATGGCGCCATACTCCATGCAAGTGCTAATTCACTATGCTTCTCTTACCCCCACCGGGCCCCGCTGGACACTAGTTGCTGCTTGCAGCCACATATTCATTTCAGATTTGCACTTTTGATTTGCTGCCATACTTAGTGTACAGACCTTACTGTCAATGTCTTTACTGTTTGTATTAGATACACCCGCCGGACTGCTTTCGCAAACTAGGATATAAATTTTCTGCAAAGCCCAAGTCAATGGCAGGGTTGACATCATTGTGCTTGCGAGAAAAATGGAAGACCTCTGTCTTATCATGTTCCAAGACGAGCCCAAGTGAAGTGACAAGCTTTGTGATGACAGTGTACACTTGTTGGAGAAAGGTGATGTTCTCCCCAAAGGATGCCGACTGGACAATGAGTGAACCATCATCCACATACGACATGAGTGTTGTAACAGCAAGGGGGATCCTGCGCTTGAAGAGTCTCATCACTGGCATCAAATAGAGTGCGGAAAGGAGAAGAGATAAGGCAGATCCTTGGCCAATGCCAACATTTGCTGAACACTTGCTGGACTTTTCGCCATTCTAGCTGTAGGATGTGTGTCTCCCAATAAGGTAAAACCGAAAGAAGTTGCAGACCTCTGGTGCAAAGCCCAATCTGCGTAGTATGTGTAGCAGCATATCATGGTTGAGAGAGGGGAAGAACTGAGCAAGGTCAAATGCAACCACACTTGACTTCAGCCCTCTGGCCCAGCCGGCCTTGACAATGTGAGTGAGATAAACACCCACATCCTCAGTAGAGTGTTGGCGCACACCTCCAAACTGATTGGGGTGAAACACGCCGAATGACGCCAGAGTCCCACCACTCACACAGAGGTAACTGGGGCACATCGTCAAGCGAAAAGGTGTTAACAGGGCAGTCAGATGCCGAGTTGTATGTCAAATCAAGAGCAGCCCAGAGCGACTCAAGAGAGTTACATACAAGTTTCACTATTGTGGCAAATAGCTTCATGTGTAGGGAGCTGGCACTGCTTGGCCCAGCGCATGAGATCCTATGGACACTTGTTGGTAGTAGCGATTGTCTGCTTCCTACTATCAAAGAACTTGCGCTTGGCCATCTTAGTAGTCCTGTAGAATACCTTGTAATCAGCGACCAATTTTGAAGCGCAATACACTCTGACAGCATCAGAGCATTCAGGATTTCACTAGGACTTCCACTTGGTGGAAATACGGGCAGTCTTTGAGTTGTTATTCCAAGACTGCTTAATAGCAGTTGCAACAGCACCAGTGCAGCATTGGATTCCTTCTGCTATCGTGAGACTAGTTGTGTCCAGTGCTTGCAAAGAGGAGGACAGTTCCTTCAGAAACTCTTCCTCTTGCTCATTGCCCTATGGCAGAATGATGCGCTCAGCTATCAGCTTCACAGGCTGAATGGGGAGCGTGACAGTCAGAGGAGCGTGGTCAGAGGGTCCCTTCCACTCTGTAACCACGCTATGTACTGTCCCTGCTGTGTGGCCCACAGGGAGAAAGAATAGGTCAATGACTGACGGCCCAAGGCTGCTAGCATGTGGGAAGTGAGTAGAAGTGCGTTCTGGCAGAACACTGACCTCCAAACCCAGGTCAAGTGCAACATCACATAGTTCTGTTAAGGCAGAGCCTAACAACTTAGGTAATACTGTTTACGCTCGATGTCTTTGATAAACAAAGACAGAGATTTGTCAGCAGCTGCGGCTGTACTGACGACCTGGTGAGATTGACGAAGCAAGGGACTTAAAGGCGAAGTAAAGAACTAAGCAGTTAGGTAGATTGCCTAGGTCAAGCTGAGGAGCCTCGACCAAATGGTACAGGTTTATATACCTATCTAGTAGTTCTAAATATAGCACATGCGCAGCATGCTGAGTAAGTAATGAGTCATGCGCAGCATGATGAGTAAGTACATGAGTCAGTATGACTCAATGCGAGTCAGAAAGAGTCAGATAAGGTATAAGTCTCTCACGATCGTGAGAGATGCGGAGTAAGCATGGAAAAAGATGAAAAATGCGCAGTGATGCGCAGCATATGTGAGTAATCGTGCATAGGTAAGCGGGCCGGGGTATGTAAGGAGAAACATGTAAGCAAAATCATAACATTACCCTCTCGCTATCGTTGAAGTCTCCTGACTTCAATTCCTTCCTTTACCCCAGAAGTGACGGTCTATGCCCTTGTGGTAGCGTTGTGGGCAGCTAACCGGGTAATGGCCTGGGCCACGATGATGGCACAGACGACACACAAAACGAAAGCAATGACACTGTCGGTGTCTGCCTCCACAAATGTAGCATCTGAACCATCTGGGTGGTGGTGGTCTGTTGGCAAGGTATCCGGTGCGCGGCGCCTTCTGGGACGATACTGTCGAGGGAAGGTTCACCAGCGTTGGTGAGTCGGACTCTGGTGGGCTTTCGAATGCGGAGAGGTATGGCGTTGGAGGGTTTGCCATTGGGATTGATGTTTTCCTTGTTGTCGTTCTTTTTGACGAAGGGGTTATGTTTTATTTTTGCGGCGGTGTGTAAATTGGTGACGGGAGGAAATGCTCGTAGGGTTCCGCAAACTTGACGTGCAGTGAGGATCGTGACTTCCTCTTCTTGACTTTCCTCAGGCCCCCAGGGATTGGAGGCAAGGGTTTCGAAGTCTGTCTCCTTTGGGTTGTTGAACCAGTTTTGTCGTTCGGGGAAGAATTCGTCGAGGAAAGCTGTTCCTCCAATAGCAAAGAAGAGGTCTGTGAGGGTCTCCTCCGTTTCTCGATCAACTTTGTCCAAAAGTTGATCAAGATCGTCAGTGGTTTTCGCAAATTGGTGGCGCAGACGAGCCACTTCGTTGCGAGTTTCGGTTCGTCGGTTTTGGTAGAGGGTTCCTTGTTCTCCCACAGCGGTGAGAGGGTTGTCGTTGCTGCTCCAGGCAGTATGCGTACGGAGCGCCGTAATAGCGGTATCGGATTTGAAGGTGTTGCGGATGATGGTGCGGTCGTAGGAAGAGGCATTTTGAGACATTGTTATATAGTGGATGTGAGTGGGTTTGCTATGTGGTGTCAGGTGAGTTTCTTCCTCTTTTTATACTCGGTGAGTATTTTCTTGGCGTTCCGCAGTTCTGACTCGGGCATCCATTCGTTGTCCGCTGATGGCCATCCCTTCCATTTTACGAGGTATCTGTGTCGCCCTTTGCCTTGTTTCTGATGGGCCACAATTGCTTCTATTTCGTATTCTTCTATTCCGTCGATTTCGTCAGGTGGCGGTTTAGAGAAGCTGGGTCCATGCGCTTTGGTGGAGATGTAACGGGTGAGAAGTGACGCGTGAATCACCGGGTGGATCTTCCATCGTCTTGGCAGGTCGAGTTTATAGGTCAGGTGTCCTTTACCTCAAGTATCTTGAAGGGTCCTTCTCGTTTGGGTGCTAGTTTCTTGGAGATGTTTCCTTGATTGAGATTTGTGGCTTCTAACCACACCTTTTCTCCGACTTTGAATGGGGTGAACTGTCGTGTGATCTTCTCTGCCATGCGTTGCGCAGCAAGTGCATGTGCAGCATTTGCTTCATCGCGTGCTAGCAGAAGTTCCTTGATCCGTTTGTCAACTGCGGGAATTTTGCTAGTGGGAGCAACTGATGGGAGTGCAGGTGGTTCGTATCCCATCATTAGGTAGAATGGGGTTCGTTTGGTGACAGAGTGTGTTCGGCTGTTGTAGGAGAATTCTAGAGTGGTAATCCATTTGGACCAGGATTCGGGGTTCTGTGCACAGAAGATGCGGAGATAGGCATCAATCTCCTGATTGATCCTTTCTGTCGCACCATCGGTTTGTGGGTGGTAGGCGGTGCTCATGTTGAGCTTGATTCCAAGGAGTCGTCCCATTTCTTGGAAAACTTTAGAGGCGAATTGAGGTCCTCTGTCTGAAATTCCTTTGTCGGGGAGTCCAAAGCGACGGTAAACGTTGTCAATGTAGGCGTTTGCAGTTCCTGTGGCGTCGATTTTCTTTGTGCAAGGGATGAAAATTGCCCCCTTCGTAGCTCCATGGTCGACCACGGCCATAATGCTATCGAAACCATCACTCTCTGGGAGATCCGTGTGAAAATCGTACGTCACTAGCGAAAATGGCCTAGTGGTTTCGGATTTGATGGGCATTAATGGTGGAGCGGTGGGGTGGCGATTGATTTTCATTTGCTGGCACATTGCACAGCCCTGCACAAAGTTCTTGATGAACACTGACATCCCTGGCCACCAGTAGTCCTTCCGGACTTTTTCCAGTGTCCCAAATTGTCCAGGGTGTCCTGCGCTGGGTAGATCGTGATAACGTTGGACTATCTTCCTTCGGAGGTCTTCGTCATCTGGTACCACACACTTGTCCTTGTAGTACAAGATGCCATTGTCAAATTTCCAGTCTTCCAGGTTTGATCGGATTGGTGGGGGTCCGTCTTCTTTGGCGGTGCGAATGGCGTCAACAATCAGTTTGTCATTGACCATCTTGTGTACAATTTCGTCCTTTAGTTCAATGTCAATTGAGCGAAGGAAGAGCTTGTCGGGGAGGAGAATGATGTCTTCGTTGTCGGTGTCTTCACCTGGGATGTGGTCTGGTCGTCGAGATAGTGCGTCAGATTGTATCATCTTTGCACCAGGGGTGTGTACAAGTTTGATGTTAAACTGGGATAGCATCAAATTCCATCTTGCTTGTCGTCGGTTCAACTTTCGGGCTTCTCGGAAGTATGTGAGGTTTTTGTGATCGGATAGAATCACAACTGAATGTTGGGATCCATGGAAGTAGTGTCGCCAGGTTTCTAATGCGCGGATAATGCCTAGAAGTTCTCGGTCGTAGATTTCATAGTTCCGTTCTGTTTCCGAGAACGATTTAGATATGAAACCACATGGGTGCCATGATCCGTTGGCGTCACGTTGTTGTAGGACTGCTCCTGTTGCATGTTTTGAGGCGTTGCTTTCCACCACAAATGGCTTCGTGGGGTCAGGCATCAGCAACACAGGCGCTTCCAGGAATTTGTCTTTCAGGGTAGTGAAAGCTTTGTGACATTCATTGGTCCATTCCCACTTCTTGTCTTTCTTGGTGAGTTCGTTCAGCGGTTTGGCAATTTCCGCATATTGTCCGATGAACCTGCGGTAAAAGTTTCCGAATCCTAGGAATGATCGGACTTCCTTTACTGTAGTTGGCGTAGGCCAGTCGCGCATCCCTGCAAGTTTGACAGGGTCCATGGAGATCTTGTTTGGTTCAATGATGAACCCGAGGTATTCCACTCTTGTGGTGTCAAATTGGCATTTCTCTGCTTTGAGGTAGAGATCGTTGTCTTGTAGTCTTTGTAAGACTCTGCGTGTGCGTTCTCGGTGTTTTTCTGGATCGTTGGAGAAGATGAGGATGTCGTCCATGTAGATGATGACCCATCCTTCGTCTATCATGTCTCGGAAAAGGTGGTTCATCATTGCTTGGAAGGTACCGGGTGAGTTCATTAGTCCAAAGAACATCACCATTGGTTCAAATAACCCTCGGTTGGTCTTGAACGCTGCTTTCCATTGGTCACCATCTTTGATGCGGATGTTGTGATATCCCCATCGAATGTCGAGTTTGGTGAAGACAGTTGCTCCTTTGAGTTTATCGATGAGTTCGCTAGCCAGCGGTAAGGGTAAGCGTTAGGTATTGTTCCTTCGTTGAGTCGTCGGTAATCCTGACATGGTCTTAGGGCTTCCGAGTCTTTCTTTGCAACAAAGAAGAACGGAGATGCTTGTGGGGAGTTGGATTCTCGGATGTATCCTTTGGCTAGATTTTCCTTGAGAAACTCGTCGAGTTTTTCTTGCTCTAAGGGGCTGAGCGGATAGACCTTGCAGTCTTTTGGCACGAAATCTGTCTTCAGATCTATGGCGTGATCCCAGGGTCGGCTTGGTGGGAATCGTTCGGATGCTGCTTTCTCAAAGACTTTTCTGTAGTCTTGAAGATAGTCGGGGATGATTTCGTCAAGGGATTTCTTTGGTTCCTTATCTTCTCGTTTATGTTCCAGAGCTTGCGAAATTGATGTTTTCGCACGTATCCACACCTGCTGTGTGTGGTGTCTGGTTGCTGGATGGTGTGTTACCACCGTCTGTCGTATTGTGGTAGTTGGCCTGATTGGGCCGTACACACGGTAATCCTTTGTGTGTTCCTGCGTAAGTGGGGGTTCCTCTTTGGTGAATATTCCGACTGCCGGTTCGTTCTGGCAGTATGCGATGAGAAAATCTTCATTGATCTCTTCTCCGTCTTCGACTATTCGGAAATAGTCGCTAAGTCCTTCTGATTTTCCGGGATTCTCTTCGGAACAATCAGGTGCTGGGGTAGGTGGCGTGTTTTCCTCTAGTAGTTGTTCTCGGATGGCTCTCATCCGCTTGATGTCTACTGCTCGCATCAATGTTTGCGACAGTCATTGGGTAATGCGTGATTCGTCGATTTCGAGTGTGCCGTCGCTCCACGATATGATTGGATCTACCCGTTTTAGCCAGGGTAATCCAAAAATCAGGTGGTCTTTCCCGAGTCCAGTGACAAAGCATCTTTCCTTGATGATGGCTGTCCCTATCTTGGCAATGACCCAGGTAAAGTGGGTAATAGTTCCTTGTTTGTTCAGGGTGCCATCAACGTTTCGTGCTGTAATCGGTTGTCGGAGTGGGAGTAGCGGGAGGTGATGTGTCTTGGCAAAGACGGAGTCGATAAATGACCCTTGCGCTCCAGAGTCAATGAGAGCTTTTGTGCCGGCGATTGTTGTATTTCCATCTAGGGGGTCTTGTAGAGAGATTGGGATACGCATAGATTCAGCATAAAAATCAGTAGCTACAAGTACACTGGAAATATCAATCGGGCGAGGAAGTACTGACGTCGGCTTTGCAGTCTTCCTCTTTAAAACCCTCAGCCTCTGCTTCGGTGTAGAATTCAGCGGCTTCTTCTTGGGGCATGTCAGCTAGGACTGCTCTGACATATTTGATCAACTCGGCTCCCTTCTCAGGTTTCTTGTGGAATCGGCTGTCGTTGTTGCTAGGGTAGGTTCTTCCAAAACTCTTCCTTTGAAGACATTGTTGGATCGTGTGACCTTTCTTGGAGCAATAGTAGCACAAGTTGTTCTTCTTGTGATGTTCTCTTTCCTCCTGGGTGAGGCGGCGTTTGGGTGGATCAGTGGTGAAACGATCAACATCCATAGCCATTGGGTCTCGGGCACCGGTAGGTGTTTTGTAAGCACCTTTGACCATATCAGATGTTTTGATGATACGGGTATGTCCCATGATTGTCTTGGCACGTCGCCAGTTGTTGTCAAACTGGACGGCTTTCTTGACCCAATCGTCAAATGTGGTAGGAGGAATCGGAAAAGAGAATTTTCTCTCGGAGTTTGGGGTAAGTCCTTCCATGAAGATCTCGATCTTTGCAGTGTCACCGCTGAGATCAGTTCGTGCAAGAATATTCTTGAAGACAGTGACAAATTCGTCAGCTGTCCCATCCTGTCGTAAGGCTTTGAGTTGGAGAAGTGCGGCAGCTTTGTCGTCGGTAGGGAAAAGGCTTCTTTGAATTGGCTGATAAATTCAGCGTAGGTGGCTTTCCTTTCAGCTGCTGAATATTTATCGTGAAATTCTAATCCCCATGCTGCTGCAGTTCCTTCTTTGAGGAAGGATAGGGCGATGCGAATCTTCTTGTCATCTTCGAGTTGGTTGAGGTTGTTTAGGATGAGGTAGTCTTCAAGTTCCTGAATGAACTTTCTGGTCTTGGATCGGTCTCCGGAGAACGTTTGGGGTTTGGCTCCAATGTCCTTCTTGTTGTTGTTGTCTTGTGACATTTCGTAGTCGAAATCGAAGTCGGTCTCTGGTTCAATTGTTTCTGCACTGGGGCGCTCCTCTGGCTCAGCTGTGGGGCTCTCCTCTAGCTGTTGTTGTACTTGGTGTTCTTCTTCTTCCTCTTCGGGCAAGACAGAAGCGCTGGTAGACGGGACTAGTGATGGGTTCCTGGATATTGCTGTGGGTAATGGTGCGAAGCGTCGCTGTTCCTCCTCGTCTACTTCAATGTCGTGTTCTCGTTGAGCTCGGACAATAGCAGGGGTCTTATGAGGTCGTTCAGGGGTAGGGAAGTCTAGAGCGTGGAAGTGTCTGTTTTCAACGGCAACGGTGGTGAATGTGAATTTGCCAAGAGAGAGAGGCGTAGCACCAGCGGTTATTGTTGTGATTAAAACCGCAGTAGCTTCCGTTGGTGAACTTGTAGACGTTGTTGGTTCCTTCTACTAGAGTGGTATTTCGTGGCGGGTGGTCTGCCCTGTGTACGACCGTGGTGACTGAGTGGTAGCCGCAACGGCAATCGGCCTGTTGCGTGCTTCTGCTGTGTTGTCGTGGGGTGGGCCTGCGCTAACAATGAGCGGGCCTTCTGAACAGCTTGACCTTTTGTTAAGGCAGAGCCTAACAACTTAGGTAATACTGTTTACGCTCGATGTCTTTGATAAACAAAGACAGAGATTTGTCAGCAGCTGCGGCTGTACTGACGACCTGGTGAGATTGACGAAGCAAGGGACTTAAAGGCGAAGTAAAGAACTAAGCAGTTAGGTAGATTGCCTAGGTCAAGCTGAGGAGCCTCGACCAAATGGTACAGGTTTATATACCTATCTAGTAGTTCTAAATATAGCACATGCGCAGCATGCTGAGTAAGTAATGAGTCATGCGCAGCATGATGAGTAAGTACATGAGTCAGTATGACTCAATGCGAGTCAGAAAGAGTCAGATAAGGTATAAGTCTCTCACGATCGTGAGAGATGCGGAGTAAGCATGGAAAAAGATGAAAAATGCGCAGTGATGCGCAGCATATGTGAGTAATCGTGCATAGGTAAGCGGGCCGGGGTATGTAAGGAGAAACATGTAAGCAAAATCATAACAGTTCAGTCACAACATGATTTGTAGAGTCATAGTCTGGATCCCAGACTGACGACTTGCAGTTAAAGTCCCCTGCTATGCAAAGCATGCTAGGGAGACGTGGGGCATTGTCACACAGCCAGTGAATGGCAGTACCATCCCCTGGGCTAGAGTAGACATTGGCAAAGTATATTTGAGTGCCTGCGCTCCCATACAGCGTTGTGACCAACACATCATTGTGGTTGGCGAGTTCAGTGTGAAATGCAGGCTGCATGCCTTCAAGACACCTTTGCACAAATGTCATAACGGGTGGGTAGTCAGTGTCGGATGCTGGACGTCTAAACATGACAAGCCAGTCTGGGTGAGTAGGAGCACCAATGACTGCCCCTCCCTCAGGGTTGGTAGTGGACACGGTGCGCCATATGAGCCTCCAAGAAGGCTCTTGAAGCAGAATCACGTCAAAATCATTCTTACATTCTTCTAGGAGCGATGCAACAAGATCATAATTTCTATCATAGAGAGTATACATGTTTGTGACGCATAAATATATTAAACACAGGCAGCACAATCACCCAGAGCTGTCTGAATTGGTCTCCTCCTGGGTGGTTGAAAGTTAGCATAACTTTGCAGTGCTCTAACAGAGAAGTGTACCACATCATTGATTTCATACCGGCGCTAGATCCAGCCAGCATCACATCGATAACAAGAGAAGGCGGACTTGGACAAGTCTGCCATGTGTGCCTTGCTGCAGTTGATGCACCTGGGTGCGTGGGGACATGGCTCACCATCAGGAGTGGCAGACACTGGGGAATCTGCATCCAGCTTCTCCCAATAGCAGTGAGAGAGCTTGCAATGGTTCTGCGTGTCGTGACCATAGCCACAGTGCACGCAGGAGTTGTACTGCTGTCTGCAAGACGCAGTGGATGGCCCCAAGCCCAGCAGCGCTGGCACTGTGGGATGCCAGCATAGATGCTAGCAGGGGAAATGTTACAAAGGCGACCACCAATGGACACCTTCTTGTTGGTGACAGACTTGAGGGCAGTACCAGACCTACAGTGACTCAAACAATTGTCTGGATGTTTCGCACCTTTTGAGTATTTGCTTAATAACTTTTGCTATACTAAATTTTGAATTATAGTGTTGGTACATAAAACAAAGCATTCGATCTCTGCTACAAGAATATATAAAGGTTACATAATTCGGATCAAAGCCCGTTGAGATATAGTAGAAACAAGTCAGAGATACATCCGGACAATTATTTGACTATGTACATTAGATATATAAAATTCAGCCATTAGTTCTATTGATCTTGGTCTTATCTGACCATACCACCCTCTTCCAGTCCTCTACAGTGCGTTCCTTGTGCTTGTGGCACCATGCTACGCGCACCTTCTTTTGAGCAGAAGTAAGCAAGGGCTTTGGCTTCAACACAACAGCATAGAAATCATTTTTCTTAAGTACATTTCTGACTGTTTGCAGGGAGACAGTGTTGGAAATGATGGTGTTAATATGTTTGGTGACCTGCACAGCATTAGTGCATCTGCCATGGTTGAATTGTGCCAGAACAGCTCGTTTATCAGTAGGGGTGAGCTTAGAAGGGCGGCCAGAAGAAGGTTTAGAGCGGTTGGAACAGATTTCTTGAAGCACTGTAGCCACAGTAGACTTGCCCACATTGAGTTTGGAGGCAATAGACCGGACAGAGTAATTGTTAGAAGCCAGAGAAATAATGTTTTCCTTCTGAGCAGATGGAATAGGCCGCATGGTAAATTGTGGGGATCTGATAGCATTTCAGCTGCTTATATGTATTGCAAACACAGCCATATGGCTGTAGTGCATAGCCTCTAAGGCTGTGCTGCACTGCCAAGAGCTATGCACACTGCAATTGGGCTGTGTCTGTGTTTCTGGAAGCACAGTCAAATAATTGTCTGAATGTATCCCTGACTTGTTTCTACTATATCTAAACGGACTTTGATCCGAATTACGTAACTTTTATATATTCTTGTAGCAGAGGTAAATGCTTTGTTTTATGTACCAACACTATAATTCAAACTTTAGTATAGCAAAAGTTATTAAGCAAATACTCAAAAAGTGCGAAACATCCAGACAATTGTTTGAGTCACTGTATGTAGGATGATATAGACATTATACATTTAATTGTTTCACGAATGTTTCCTGCCATAATCAGTTTCAGATTATATATAAACTGCCAAAAACTACCTTTGCTTATGGCAGTGCTGCTGAGTCACGGCACAACCCTGATTTTACCCCTCTGGCGGGTGTTCTCTCAAATACAGCTCTTGCCACACGCAGGGAGCCTTCAAATTTGATAATATAGGTAGTCATATACTATACTTCATATTCCCCACCAACCCTCACGCAAGCAGTGCTTCGTCTACGCTACCAGGGGCAATGGAGACAATGCTGTCTCTGTTCCTCTTCCCATTTCGCCTAAACAGGCTGTCTCTACCCTCAACCTTTGCTTTGGCGCTGGTGGGTCTAAGAACCGCGCTATCCATGCTGAAATTGGCAGGGGCAATGCTATCATTGTCTACCTTGACGAGACACCTACCCACAGCGACCTAGGCATCATTCGGGTCGCTGTTGAGTGCGTCTGGTACCCTGTCACTGAAGGTGCCAACCCATCCCCCACCGTCCACGCTGCTGTGGAGGTTCCCACATCGTGTTCCTATGCGCGCATTACAGGAGTGCCCTACTTCACCTTTGGTGCAGCAGGCAGCACTCCTATCACTGCCGATGCGGTTCTAGCACTGCTGTGTCAAGATCCTGCTACTAGTGCGCTCCAGCTTGCTGGAATGCCTCGTGTGCACCACAACTCACGCACGCATGACATGTGCGTCGTGTTCTTCGACTTTTGGGACACTAGGTCTGGCACCTCCCTCAAGGCCATCACACACAAGAAGATCTCGATTGGAGGTCGTCTGTGTCTCATCATTCTGCTTCAAGAGCCACCATGGCGGCTCATCCGACACACAGTATCCACTACCAATCCTGAGAGAGAGACGGTGGTTGGTGCACCCACCCACCCAGACTGGCTAGTCATGTTTAGATGCCCAGCATCTGAGACTGACCACCCACGCGTTATGACGTTTGTGCATAGGCGTCTTGCAGGCATGCAGCCTGCATTTCGCACTGACCTCGCCAACCACAATGATGTGGTGGTCACAACATTGTATGGGAGCGCAGGCACCCAGATACACTTCGCTAATGTCTACTCCAGTCCAGGGGATGGTTCTGCCATTCGCTGGTTATGTGACAATGCTCCGCGCCTCCCAACCATGCTTTGCATGGCGGGAGACTTCAATTGCAAGTCATCAGTCTGGGATCCAGACTATGACTCTACAAATCATGTGGCAACTGAACTATGCGATGTTGCGCTTGACCTGGGTTTGAAGGTTAGTGTTCTTCCAGAACGCACTCCTACTCACTTTCCACATGCTGGCAGCCTCAGGCCGTCGGTCATCAATCTATTCTTCCTCCCTGTGGGTCGCACTGCAGGGACTTCACATAGCGTGGTCACAGAGTGGAAAGGACCCTCTGACCACACTCCTCTTACCGTCACACTCCGTATCTAGCCTGTGCAGCTGGCTGCTGAGCGCATCACTCTGCCCAAGGGCAGTGACCAAGAGGAAGAGTTCCTGGAGGAACTGTCCTCTTCTTTGCGAGCATTGGACACAACCACTCTCACAACGGCAGAAGCAATTGAACGCTGCACTGGCGCCATTGCAACTGCTATTAAGCAGTCTTGAGATAACAACTCAAAGACTGCTCGCATCTCCACCAAGTCAAAGTCCTGGTGGAATCCTAAGTGCTCTGAGGCTGTCAGAGTGTATCACGCTTCCAGAGCGGTCGCCGATTATAAGGCGTTCCGCAGGACCACTAAGGTGGCCAAGCGCAAGTTCTTTGATAGTAGGATCCAGATGATTGCTACTACCAACAAGCATCCATGGGATCTTATGCGCTAGGCCAAACAGCGTGAGCTCCCTACACATGAAGCAATTCGCCACAATGGTGAACCCTGCAATTCTCTTGAGTCGCTTTGGGCTGCTCTTGACTCAACGTACAACTCGGCGTCTGACCGCCCGGTTGATCCCTTTGTGCTCAATGATGTGCCTCAGTCTCCTCCGCGCGAGTGGTGGGACTTTGGCATTAAGGAACTCAGAGAAGAACTGGCAAAGTGTTCAAACACTTCTGCTCCAGGGCCTGATCACCTCACATGGTATCAGCTCAAGTCCTTGGTTGCTGACACTGTCATCGCTAGCAGATTCGTCGAGATTGCTAATGCCTGCCTTCGGGTGGGTCACTGGCCCTCTCACTTCAAGGAGTTGCGCTCTGCCATTGTTCCCAAGCCTGGCAAACCACATTACTCAACTCCCAAGATGTTCCGCCCTATTGTGTTGCTCAACACGCTGGGGAAACTCATTGAAAAGATGCTTGCAAACCGGATGCAGTTTAAGGCGCAGAAATTCGGCGTGTTCCACCCCAATCAGTTTGGAGGTGTGCGCCAACACTCTACTGAGGATGCGGGTGTTTATCTCACTCACATCGTCAAAGCCGGTTGGGCTAGAGGGTTGAAAACAAGCGTGGTCGCATTTGACCTTGCTCAGTTCTTCCCCTCTATTAACCATGACATACTGCTATGCATACTGCGCAGACTGGGCTTCGCACCGGAAGTCTGCAATTTCTTTGCGTCATACCTTGTTGGGAGACACACATCCTACAGCTGGAACGGCGAAGAGTCCAGCAAGTATTCTGCAGATGTTGGCGTTGGTCAAGAATCTGCTTTGTCCCCTCTCCTCTCTGCGCTCTATTTGGTGCCAGGGATGAGGCTGTTTGAACGCAGGATTGCTCCTGGCGTTACAACACTCATATCGTATGTGGATGATGGCTCGCTCATCGTTCAGTCGCCATCCTTTGGGGAGAACATCACCTTACTCCAACAAGCATACACTGTCATCACAGAGCTTGTTACTGCACTCGGCCTCGTCCTGGAACATGATAAGACAGAGGTCTTCCACTTCTCTCGCAAGCACAACGATGTCAATCCTGCCATTTACTTGGGCTTTGCTCCACACACTGGCAACTCGCCACTTCAACCCAAGAGCGTTTGGCGCTACTTGGGCTTCTACTTTGACCGGTCGCTATCCTTTAGCCACCATGTCAAGTATTACTCTACCAAGGCTCTAACCACTGTCAAGGCAATGATCATGCTTGGTAACTCATCAAGGGGTATCACCCCTATGCAGAAGCGGCTGCTCTACCGTGCATGCGTCCTCCCGGTCGCTACGTATGGTGTGGGCCTCTGGTTCTACAAAGGTGCTAGATGCAAGACTGCTATATCGCACTTGCGCGCCATGCAACACAAAGCTGCCAGGTGGATAACTGGCGCCTTTTGCACATCGCCGGGAGGGGGGACCAAGTCAATTGCTGGTCTCCCTCCCATTCATTTGCACATCAGGAAACTGGTTGAACGTGGCCAGGCGCGTATTGGCACCCTGGTTGGCAATCACCCCACGCTGTCACTTATTAGTGACAAGCACCAGCTGTATGAAGGGACAATGCGTCTCCCTTCATCTCTCTCCAACCTGTCGCGACGCGTGCGCGGCAACTTGCTCTCTACGGTTGTGGATTCTGATGCACATGCTGTGCGCGTCTCTGAGCCTCTTTTTTTTTTTTTTTTTTGAGGCCAAATCCAACACCCCCGCAGGGGGTGTCAGAAAATTTATATCCCGGTGCGCGATAGCAGTCCGGCGGGTGTATCTAATACAAAAGTAAAGACATTGACAATAAGGTCCGTACACTAAGTACGGCAGCAAATCAAGAGTGCAAATCTGAAATGAGCACGTGGCTGCAAGCAGCGACTAGTATTCAGCGGAGCCCAGTAGGGGTAAGGGGTGCATGGTGGAGCGGCACCTGCATAGAGTATGGTGGCGTGTAAAGACAAGCACTGGACGCCCAGTTGGACGTTGGTGTCATGGCCGAGGCTAGTTAGACCCGATCACGGTGGTATCAACTGGGATCCAGTTGATATTGAAGCGATTCTTCCAGAACACGCATTTGCGGTCATCAGAAGAGTGATGCTTGCCACAGTTGACACACTTGGCAGAGTGAGGGCAGGGGGTCCCATCTGGGGTAGGAGCCACTGGGGGGGAAGTGTTGGCATTGCCCTTGCAGCAAGACGCTAGGCGACAATGGAGAGCCACATTATGAGGCCCCCCGCAATGAGAGCAGACATCGCCCTTGACAGGGCATTTGTCTGCAGTATGACCAAAGTGCCAGCAGCGCTGACACTGAGGGACTCCAGGCCTTTTCTCCGCACCGCGAAGTAGGCAGGAACAACCATAGACAAGAACATGTGTCCCGTCTAGGTCACAGAGGCGAGCACCCCAGCGGGTGTCCCAGACCTCAAAGAAGACAGTGCATGAGTCGGCCGTCTTTGAGTTGCGAACAACTCGCGGAGGGGCGGCCAACTGTGCACTGTGAAGGGTGTCACCTGCTGTGAGTACAGACTCAATGGCAGGGCGAGATAGGGTGACCTCCTCCCCGTCGGCGTCAACAGAGAGGTAGGGGGCGTTGATGATTTTGAGGTAGGACCGCGACTGCGGTACCTCACAGGTGAAAGCAGGGGTGCCAGCTGGAAAGGCCTTGACCAGCCACTCGGAAACAATCTCAAGGTCGGCAGCATTGGGGACCTGAGTGGTGTGCATGAAGTAGCCTCCCATGCCGAGGGAGGCAGTCTCAATGCGGAGTTTTGACCTCTTGGTGAGGCCACGATTGACCGTCTCCACAATAGTCTCAAGAGAGACAGAGGCATTGACAGTTGCGGAGGGGATAGCGATGATCCTCTTGCGAGAAGGACCACATGTGGTGGACTGCACCTTAACCTGGGTAGGCTTGGGTGCAGGAGAAGGTTGGCCAGAGGCCTTTAAGTGAATGCGAGCAAGTTGCTCAGCATCCAAATTGGGAGAGGCCCTAGCCAGAGTGGCCAGAGCAGTGATGTCACTACCCACTTTAGCGCCAGGGCGCTTAATGGTAGGGGTGGATGAAGCAGGCGCAGCAGCGGCGTTAGCCGCTGTTGCGGTTGCGACAACACGTGCAAAGGTGCCCTTGGGCAAGACCTTCACACGACCACCAGATGGAGCAACACCTGCTACGTTGGCAGGGTGACCATAGGGACGAGCCAGGTTCTGGAGAGAAACAGGAGGAGGCGCAGTCTTCCCATCCTCTTTGATCTGTTACCACCACCATCACAGCCACAACAGCGACGCAAATTCGCCCTCAAGCACTTGCACACCGCTCGATTCACCAGTTTTCGCGCCTGTCTGCACTATGAGTAGTGTAGGTGGCACCCAGAAGAATACCCGGCCGCCGGACCCGCCTTCGACGCCCTCCACGCCACAGAGAGGCCATGGCAGCAGCTATGGCGCTTTTGATGGCGAAGAAACTCCCCAGGGACCCTCTGGCGCTCGAAACAAGCGTCCTACTCCAGCAATGGAGGAGGACGAAGGTCTTGAGTATGCTGAGAGCCCTGCTCCATCCGCCCCCTCCTCCCCTGAGCATAAGCGCAGGAAGGACGCCTCTGGTGCTGCTGTTGCGCAGCCCAAGTCTAGGACTGCCTCCAGGGCAACCTCCCAACGCAGGAGTTCTCTCCTGCGTTCCCAGACACTCAGAGTTTGACTCTGTTGGCTTGCAGGTGCAGGCCACAGAGGACGCGGAGAAGACATAGACGCGATCACAGACTCCTTGTCACCCTCAAGGAGTGGCTCAATCGGGCCCCTCTTCTGCCGGCGATGAGGAACACTCTCGCACTCTTGCAGACCTGCTAGTGCATGTCTGCTCTCAAGCGACCTCTGTAGGTCTCCTCAAGTATCTCACTCCAAGTGCGGACTTCCTGCCTCAAATCCGACGTGTTAGGGACGCCTGGACGCCTATTCCCTCTCCCACTCCCCAGCAGCGCCCTGTGCGCACTGCTGCTCCCAAAGGTGCTGCAAGCGTGGCACCTGCTTCTTCCACTGCTGCTGCAGGTGGGCATGGTGTAGCACCGGCCTCCCCTGCTCCAGCAGTTCCCCCCACCTCCTCCAGCGCCTCCCAAGGCTCCAGGACCCAGGTTACCCCTCCCCGACCCACGGAACGCACTGCCACGGGTCACAAATCTCCGGCTCCCATGGAGGGACTGGAGTCCACAGTGACATCTCAGCAACCTGACAACCCGGTCCCTGGACCGACCCCAGGTGCTACTCCAGCCAAATCGCAACCAGGGCGGGTAAACCCCGGAAACTGGATGCAATGGCAGCGCCAGTTCGCTAGGCCCGCCCCACAGGCCCCTGCAACGCGCAGGGCACCTCATCCGCATGCTGTGCGTGCACCCAACCCTGCTAATGCGTCTCAGCAGCAGCAGCAATCTCCACAACCGCGCCAGCGCGCTCCCAGAGCGTCCTACACGTCTGTCGCTTCGCAGCCGCCTAAGAGGCTTGCAAATGCCGCCTCTCGCTCCTTTGCAGAGGTATCAGCTGGCATGAGTGCGCAGCAATGCGCAGAACTTGCTGAACTCGCGCGCCATCTCCCGGGACTGTCCTGGGATGAGGTAGCGCAACTCAAGGACAACTCCAACGCCAATAAGCGCAAGGCAGCGTCCTCCCCACCTCCTACTGCTCCATCTCCTTCAAAGAAGAAGCAGAAGCTCAAATCCACGACGCGCGGCCCCTCACGCAAGCAGTGCTTCGTTTATGCCACCAGAGGCAGTGGAGACAATCTTGTCTCTGTTCCTCTTTCCATTTCGCCTGAACAGGCTGTCTCCACCCTCAACCTTCGCTTTGGCGCTGGTGGGTCTAAAAACCGCGCTATCCATGCTGAAATTAGCAGGGGCAACACTATCATCTACTTCGATGAGACACCCTCCCATAGTGACCTGGGCATCATCCGAGTTGCTGTGGAACGCGTCTGGTACCCTGTCACTGAAGGTGACAGCCCATCCCCCACTGTCCACGCTTCTGTGGAGGTCCCTACATCGCGTTCTTATGCACGCATCACGGGAGTGCCCTACTTCACCTTTGGATCGGTGGGCAGCACTCCTATCACTCCTGACGCCGTCTTAGCACTCTTGCGTCAAGATCCTGCTACTAGCGCGCTCCAGCTTGCTGGAATGCCTCGTGTGCACCGCAGATCACGAGGGCAAGATATGTGCGTCGTGTTTTTCGACTTCTGGGATACCAGGTCTGGCACCTCCCTCAAGGCCATCACACACAAGAAGATCTCGATTGGAGGTCGTCTGTGTCTCATCTCCCCTGCAAGCGTCCATGCTGGCGTTCTGCAGTGTCAACGCTGCTGGGCATGGGGTCATCCCACTGCCACCTGTAGGCAGCAGTTTAGCTCCTGTGCGCATTGCGGCTATGGCCATGATTCGCGCAACCATCGCAAGCTTGCCCACTGCTGCTGGGGCAAGCCTGACGCCAATCCTCCGGTGCCTGCCACTCCTGATGGCGCACCATGCCCGCATGCACCCAGGTGCATCAACTGTGGCAAGGAGCACGAGGCAGATTCACCCAAGTGCCCTTTTGCAAGACATCGGTTTGATGCTGGCTGGATCCAGCGCCGATATGCTGTCAACGATGCGGTAGGCTTTTCCGTTAAAGCACCGCAGAGTTATACTGACGTACTACCACCCAGGAGGAGACCGATTCAGATTGGTCGGGGTGAACGCGCTGCCCGCACTTAGTTGTACTTTATGCGATACAACAATGTACATACTCTTCGCTTCTTTTCACAGAACGTGAATAGAAATTATGATCTGGTTGCTGCGCTACTAGAGGAACGTAAGAATGACTTTGATGTGATTCTGCTGCAAGAGCCATCATGGCGGCTCATTCGACGCACTGTGTCCACTACCAATCCTGAGGGAGAGGCAGTGATTGGTGCACCCACTCACCCAGATTGGCTGGTCATGTTTAGGCGTCCAGCATCTGAGACAGACCGTCCGCGCGTTATGACATTCGTGCATAGGCGTCTTGCAGGCATGCGGCCCGCATTTCGCACTGATCTCGCCAACCACAATGATGTGTTGGTCACAACTCTGTATGGGAGCTCTGGCGCCCAAATACACTTTGCCAATGTCTACTCTAGTCCAGGGGATGGTACTGCCATCCGCTGGTTGTGTGACAATGCCCCACGTCTTCCTAGCATGCTCTGCATGGCAGGAGACTTTAACTGCAAGTCATCAGTCTGGGATCCGGACTATTACTCTACAAACCATGTTGCAACTGAACTGTGTGATGTTGCGCTTGACCTGGGTTTGGAGGTCAGTGTTCTACCAGAACGCACTCCCACCCACTTCCCCCATGCTGGCAGCCTTAGGCATCCCTTTTGATCTGTTACTACCAACATCACAGCCACAACAGCGACGCAAATTCGCCCTCCAGCAGCTTGCACACCGCTTTATTCTCCAGTATATCCGCCTGTCTGCGCTATGAGTAGTGCAGGAGGCAGCAAGAAGACTCCCCGGCCGCCGGATCCAACTCCAACGCCATCCACACCTCAGAAGGGCCATGGTCGTGACTATGGCGCATTTGATGGTGAAGAAACACCCCAGGGCCCCTCTGGCGCTCGGAACAAGCGTCCCACTCCAGCAATGGAGGAGGACGATGATTTCGATGCAGATGAGGGCCCTGCTCCTTCAGCCCCTTCCTCCCCAGAGCACAAGCGCAGGAAGAACGCCTCTGGCGCTGCTGTAGCGCAGCCCAAGTCTAGAACTGCCTCCAGGGCAGCCTCTCCCACTCAAACAGAGTTCAAAGCTCTGTTTCCAGGACACGAGAAGGACTCTTATACCCTGTCTTTACAGGCTACAGAGGCGGCCATCGGGGATGATGTAGAGGCCCTTACCGATGCTCTTGTCACTATGCAAGGTTGGATGGACCACTGTCCACCTAGTGCTGTAGATGAGCTTCAGGCGAAGCTCATTGCAGACTGCCTTGTCTCAACAGTTGCTCGCGCGGCATCTGTTCATATCACAGACTACCTCAGTGTGGATGAGGAGTGTCTCCTCAAATTCGACGTGTTAGGGACGCATTGGATGCTCTCCTGCCGTCTCCTTCCCCCAGCAGCGCCCTGCACGCACTGCTGCTCCCAAGGGTGCTGCAAGCGCAGCATCCGCTCCCTCCACTGCTGCAGCAGGTGGGCATGGTGTAGCACCGGCCTCCTGCTCCTGCAGTCGCCCCACCTCCTCCAGCGCCTCCCAAGGCGCCAGGACCCAGGTTACCCCTCCCCGACCCACGGAACACACTGCCACTGGTCACAAATCTCCGGCTCCCATGGAGGGACAGGAGTCCACAGCAACATCTCAACAATCTGGCAGCCGGGTCCCTGGACCTGCCCCAGGTGTTGCCACAGGTGCTGCCCCTTCGCAACCGCAGCCTGAGCGGATCCATTCGGGTAACTGGATGCAATTCCAGCGCCGGTTTGCCCGCCCTCCTCCCCAAGCGCCTGCTGCACCGCGCAGGGCACCTAACCCGCATGCTGTGCGTGCGCCCAAGCCTGCTAATGCGCCCCAGCAGCAGCAGCAGCAACCGCAACAGCGTCAGCGCGCTCCCAAGGCGTCCTACGCTTCTGTCGCTTCGCAGCCGCCCAGACGGCCTGCAAACCCCGCCCCTCGCTCTTTTGCAGAGGTTACTGTTGGCATGTCTGCGCACCAATGCGCAGAACTTGCTGAACTCGCGCGTCATCTCCCTGGATTATCTTGGGATGAAGTAGCGCAACTCAAGGACAATTCTAATGCCAACAAGCGCAAGGCAGCGTCCTCCCCCCTCTCCTCTGCTCCCTCTCCTTTGAAGAAGAAGCAGAAGCTCAAATCCACCACGCGCGGCCCATCTCGCAGGCAGTGCTTTATTTATGTGCGCAGAGGCACTGGCAGTGATGCCATCCCTGCGCCTCTCCCCATTCCGCCTGAACAGGCTGTTTCTACTCTCAACCTCCGGCTGTCTGCTGGAGGTTCTCGCAACAACGCCATTCATGCCGAAGTAGGCAGGGGTGACGCTATCATTGTCCACTTCAGCGACACTTTTTTTTTTTTTTTGATCAAAGCCCTACGCCCCCGGAGGGGGCGTCTGACAATTTATATTCCGGCGCCCGATAGCAGTCCGGTCGCAAGTAACTAAATACATGCATTGTATACTAACGTAGGTAGAAACCGTGTTCGTCGAGTGAACTACACTGAATACGAGGTGCACCAAAGAGCAAGCTAGGGTGGCCCCCGAGGATAAATCTCTCAGCGAGTATGGTAGCGCGCAACACCCCGCAGAAGCAGCAAGAACCCTGGGGGCCAGGCTTGCCGCTATATGAAGGATGGAGCACTGACGCCTATGCATGGAAAGCCATGCCAGACGCTTCGGCCTGTTCTCTGCGAACAAATTGGTGTGCACCCGGCACCCAGACAAGGTCGTTAGGGCGCGGCGGTGCAGCGGAGCCTGTCACAGGCATTCGTCGGCAGTGGCCTCCGACAGCGGGAAGGGCACCGCGAACGCGCGTGGAGGCCTTATCAGGCGGACCACGTCGCCGTGTCTTCCTGGCTTTGGGAAACAGCGGTGGGGGCTGTTGCGATGGGAACGCAAAAGTGGTAGGATTGTTCGCAAGAAAGAACAAGAAAGACGACAGCTCCCGGCGCAAGCGCTGGTTGGGCCGTCGTTGAAAGTGCACGCACTGGTGAAGGATGTGTCCCCTCGTTTCCAGTATGCGCCAGTCGCATGCACACGCTGTCTCCCCATCCAGGTTGAAGCGTGCACGGAATTCACCAATGGGTGCGTGACCCAAGACTGCGCGTGCAAGGCGCGCAGTGTGCGTATTGGAAGAACCAACACGACGTAGCCAAGGCTCACCTTTGAGGTGAGTGGGCCTGAGGGAAGCACCTTTGTGCGTAAGGCGCAAGAAGTTGTTGCCAGAGTAAGAAGGCTGCTGCAGTAGACAAGTCCACTCATGCAGCATTCTATCCACAGCGCGTTTCCGGGCGTACCCAAGGGATGTCCGGGGTTTGTTACCAGCACCCACCCGCAAGCCAGTGGCCGCCAAGTGAGCACGGTGGTGGATGTCCCAGTTGAGTCTTGAAGGGACATGAACAAAGTGGACGCGTCTGTCAGCGTCGCCCGAGAACCAAGCACGTAGTTTGGAGCAGATGGACAGCGAGTGTCCTTGCCCAGAGTGGAGAGACGGGTCCAAAGCCAGACGGATGGCTTTAGTCGAGTCTGAGAGCACAACTATCTTCAGGCAGTTGTTGCGCAGGACAGCCTTGCTTATAGACAAGTCAATGGCTGCGAGCTCGGCATCATCAGAGAGGACTCTGCCTGATGCCATAGTGTACTCTTCTGGGCCAAAGGCGCCATGAAGAAGGGAGCAGGCAGCAACCGCTTGGTGCTTCCTGCTTTTAGGAACAGACGCATCGGCTGCCACCAACACTGTAGTGTCAGACAGATCTGCATCAGCGCGAATCACATCCAAATGGGTGCGACGAGAGTCAAGGGCATCCTTAGACGCTGCAATGAGGGTGTCAAATGTAACCCTGCCAGAGTGCGTATCCAACAAGCGAAGGCCTGGGACCGCTTCTCCATGGACAGGGTTGAGAGGCTCAGAGACGCGCACAGCATGTGTATCAGAATCCACAACCGTAGAGAGCAAGTTGCCGCGCACGCGTCGCGACAAGTTGGAGAGAGACGAAGGAAGACGCATTGTCCCTTCATACAGCTGGTGCTTGTCACTAATGAGCGACAGCGTAGGGTGGTTGCCAATCAGGGTGCCGATGCGCGCCTGGCCGCGTTCGACCAGTCTCCTGATGTGCAGATGAATGGGAGGGAGGCCAGCAATAGACTCGGTCCCCCCACCTGGCGATGTGCGAAAGGCACCGGTGATCCACCTGGCAGCCTTGTGTTGCATGGCGCGCAAGTGCGATATAGCAGTCTTGCACCTGGCACCTTTGTAGAACCAGAGGCCCACACCATACGTAGCGACCGGAAGGACGCATGCACGGTAGAGCAGTCTCTTCTGCATAGGGGTGATACCCCTTGACGAGTTACCAAGCATGATCATTGCCTTGACAGTGGTCAGAGCCTTGGTAGAGTAGTACTTGACATGGTGGCTAAAAGATAGCGACCGGTCAAAGTAGAAGCCCAAGTAGCGCCAAACGCTCTTGGGTTGGAGTGGCGAGTTGCCAGTGTGTGGAGCAAAGCCCAAGTCAATGGCAGGATTGACATCGTTGTGCTTGCGAGAGAAGTGGAAAACCTCTGTCTTATCATGTTCCAGGACGAGGCCGAGTGCAGTAACAAGCTCTGTGATAACAGCATACGCTTGTTGGAGTAGGGTGATGTTCTCCCCAAAGGATGCCGACTGGACGATAAGCGAACCATCGTCCACATACGACATGAGTGTAGTAGCAGCAGGTGGAATCCTACGCTCAAAGAGTCTCATCACTGGCACCAAATAGAGCGCAGAGAGAAGAGGGGATAAAGCAGATCCCTGACCAACGCCAACGTCTGCAGAGTACTTGCTGGACTCTTCGCCGTTCCAGCTGTAGGATGTGTGTCTCCCCACGAGGTACGACGCAAAGAAGTTGCAGACTTCTGGCGCAAAGCCCAGTCTGCGCAATATGCGTAGCAGCATGTCATGGTTGAGAGAGGGGAAGAACTGAGCAAGGTCAAAAGCGACCACACTTGTCTTCAACCCTCTAGCCCAGCCGGCTTTGACGATGTGAGTGAGATAAACACCCGCATCCTCAGTAGAGTGTTGGCGCACACCTCCAAACTGATTGGGGTGGAACACGCCGAATTTCTGCGCTTCAAACTGCATCCTGTTTGCAAGCATCTTCTCAAAGAGTTTCCCCAGCGTGTTGAGCAACACAATGGGGCGGAACATCTTGGGAGTTGAATAGTGCGGTTTGCCAGGCTTTGGAACAATGGCAGACCGCGACTCCTTGAAGTGAGAGGGCCAGTGACCAACCCGAAGGCAGGCATTGGCAATCTCGACGAATTTGGTTGCAATGACAGTGTCAACAACCAGGGATTTGAGCTGATACCATGTGAGGTGATCAGGACCTGGAGCGGAAGTGTTTGAGCACTTTGCCAGTTCTTCTCTGAGCTCGCTGACACCAAAGTCCCACCACTCGCGCAGAGGAGACTGAGGCACGTCGTCAAGCACAGAGGGGTCAACAGGGCGGTCAGACGCCGAGTTGTATGTTGAGTCAAGGGCAGCCCACAGCGACTCAAGGGAGTTGCAAGGTTCACCATTGTGGCGAATTGCTTCGTGTGTAGGGAGCTCGCGCTGTTTCGCCCAGCGCATAAGATCCCATGGACGCTTGTTGGTAGTAGCAATCGTCTGGATCCTACTATCAAAGAACTTGCGCTTGGCCACTTTTGTGGTCCTGTGGAACGCCTTGTAATCAGCGACCGCCTTGGAAGCGCGATACACTCTGACAGCCTCAGAGCACTCAGGGTTCCACCAGGACTTTGACCTGGTGGTGATGCGAGCAGTCTTTGAGTTGTTATCCCAAGACTGCTTAATAGCAGTTGCAATGGCGCCCGTGCAGCGTTCGATTGCTTCTGCTGTTGTGAGACCAGATGAGTCCAGTGCTCACAAAGAAGAGGACAGCTCCTTTAGGAACTCTTCCTCTTGCTCGCTGCCCCTTGGCAGAGTGACGCGCTCAGCGGCCAGCTGCACAGGCTGGATAGGGAGCGTGACGGTCAGAGGAGCATGGTCAGAGGGTCCTTTCCACTCTGTGACCACGCTGTGTGAAGTCCCTGCAGTGCGACCCACAGGGAGAAAGAATAGATCAATGACTGACGGCCTAAGGCTGACAGCATGCGGGAAGTGAGTAGGAGTGCGTACTGGTAGTACGCTAGCCTCCAAACCCAGGTCAAGCGCAACATCACATAGTTCAGTTGCAACATGATTTGTAGAGTTGTAGTCTGGGTCCCAGACTGACGACTTGCAGTTGAAGTCCCCTGCCATGCAGAGCATGCTTGGGAGACGTGGGGCATTGTCACACAACCAGCGAATGGCAGTACCATCCCCTGGGTCAGAGTAGACATTAGCGAAGTGTATTTGAGCACCAGCGCTCCCATACAGTGTTGTGACCACCACATCATTGTGGTTGGCGAGATCAGTGCGAAATGCGGGCCGCATGCCTGCAAGACGCCTATGCACAAACGTCATAACGCGTGGGCGGTCAGTCTCAGATACTGGATGTCTAAACATGACTAGCCAGTCTGGATGAGTGGGAGCACCCACCACCGCCTCCCCTTCCGGGCTGGTAGTGGACACGGTGCGGCGTATGAGCCTCCAGGGAGGCTCTTGTAGCAGGAGGACGTCGAAATCGTTTTTACGTTCTTCTAGGAGTGATGCAACAAAGTCATAATTTCTATTCACATTCTGTGAGTAGAGGCGTAGTACAGATACATGTTTGTAGCGCATAAGAAATATATCAAATGTGGGCAGCACGATCACCCAGACCAGTCCGTATCGGACGCCTCCTGGGTGGTTGAACGTTAGCATAACTTTGCGGTGCTCTAACAGAAAAGCGTACCGCATCGTTGACATCATACCGGCGCTGGATCCAGCCAGAATCGAACCGGTGTCGGGAGAAGGCACACTTGGACGAGTCAGCCCTGTGGTCCTTGCCGCAGTTGATGCACCTGGGTGCATGGGGACAGGGTGCACCTGCTGGAGTGGCAGGCACCGGGGGATTCGCGTCAGGCTTCTCCCAACAGCAGTGGGAGAGCTTGCGATGGTTCTGCGTGTCGTGGCCATAGCCACAATGCGCGCAGGAGTTGTACTGCTGCCTGCAAGAGGCAGTGGGATGACCCCAAGCCCAGCAGCGCTGGCACTGGGGAACGCCAGCATGCACACTGGCAGGGGAGATGTTGCAGAGGCGACCGCCAATGGACACCTTCTTGTTGGCGATGGACTTGAGGGTGGTTTTTTTTTTTTTTTGAGATCAAATCCAACACCCCCGCAGGGGGTGTTAGAAAATTTATATCCCGGTGCGCAATAGCAGTCCGGCGGGTGTATCTAATACAAAAGTAAAGACATTGACAATAAGGCCCGTACACTAAGTACGGCAGCAAATCAAGAGTGCAAATCTGAAATGAGCACGTGGCTGCAAGCAGCAACTAGTGTTCAGCGGAGCCCAGTAGGGGTAAGGGGTGCATGGTGGAACGGCACCTGCATAGAGTATGGCGGCGTGTAAAGACAAGCGCTGGACGCCCAGTTGGACGTTGGCGTCGTGGCCGAGGCTAGTTAGACCCGATCACGGTGGTATCGACTGAGGATCCAGTTGATATTGAAGCGATTCTTCCAGAACACGCATTTGCGGTCATCAGAAGAGTGATGCTTGCCACAGTTGACACACTTGGCAGAGTGAGGGCAGGGGGTCCCATCTGGGGTAGGAGCCACTAGGGGGGTAGCGTTGGCATTGCCCTTGCAGCAAGACGCTAGGCGACGATGGAGAGCCACATTATGAGGCCCCCCGCAATGAGAACAGACATCGCCCTTGACAGGGCATTTGTCTGCAGTATGACCAAAGTGCCAGCAGCGCCGACACTGAGGGACTCCAGGCCTTTTCTCCGCACCGCGAAGTAGGCAGGAACGACCATAGACAAGGACACGTGTCCCGTCTAGGTCACGGAGGCGAGCACCCCGGCGGGTGTCCCAGACCTCAAAGAAGACAGTGCATGAGTCGGCCGTCTTTGAGTTGCGAACAACTCGTGGAGGGGCGGCCAACTGTGCACCGTGAAGGGTGTCACCTGCTGTGAGTACAGACTCAATGGCAGGGCGAGATAGGGTGACCTCCTCCCCGTCGGCGTCAACAGAGAGGTAGGGGGCGTTGATGATTTTGAGGTAGGACCGCGACTGTGGTACCTCACAGGTGAAAGCAGGGGTGCCAGCTGGGAAGGCCTTGACCAGCCACTCGGAAACAATCTCAAGGTCGGCAGCATTGGGGACCTGAGTGGTGTGCATGAAGTAGCCTCCCATGCCGAGGGAGGCAGTCTCAATGCGGAGTTTTGACCTCTTGGTGAGGCCACGATTGACCGTCGCCACAATAGTCTCAAGAGAGACAGAGGCATTGACAGTCGCAGAGGGGATAGCGATGATCCTCTTGCGAGAAGGACCACGTGTGGTGGACTGCACCTTAACCTGGGTAGGCTTGGGTGCAGGAGAAGGTTGGCCAGAGGCCTTCAAGTGAATGCGAGCAAGTTGCTCAGCATCCAAATTGGGATAGGCCCTAGCCAGAGCGGCCAGAGCAGTGATGTCACCACCCACTTTAGCGCCAGGGCGCTTAATGGTGGGGGTGGAGGAAGCAGGCGCAGCAGCGGCGTTAGCCGCTGTTGCGGTTGCGACAACGCGCGCAAAGGTGCCTTTGGGCAAGACCTTCACACGACCACCAGATGGAGCAGCACCTGCCACGTTGACAGGGCGCCCATAGGGACGAGCCGGGTTCCGGGGAGGGACGGGAGGAGGCGCAGTCTTCCAACCCGGGTTAGGCCGGGAAGATGCGGGAATGGGAGCGGGCGGAGCAGGAGCGCCACCCGGGGTAGAGTTGGGGGTTGAGGAGGGTTGAGGGCCAAATTTGAGGAGCGTGCCCCCCAAATTGCCGAACCCCGCCTGAATGTTGGGATTGGCGTTAACCGCCGCGCGAAGAAGGCCGCTAGCACCAGCCACCCGGACAAGCCGAATAAGCGCAGCACCAACGTTGGCAGAAGCAGGGACCTCTAGAGAAAGGCCCTGCTCACGAATGGATTCAACTTGTGCAGAGACAAGTTGAATGGTTTCCTCCACATGCTTCAAGGCGTCACCCACAGAGGGGGCGGAGGGAGTGGGAGGCGATGAAACTGAAGGACCAGAGATTGATTCCCCAGTAGGAGGAGGGGCCTGCTGTTCCACAGACGCCAGGGTGATAGTACCAGCCCGCTGTCTCTTTTCTGGAGAGCCAGCACGCTCAGTGGGAGGGGAGGAGTCACTGTTCTTCTTGCGCTTGGCCTTAGCAGCGGCGCGAGCAGCAATCAGTGCTTCACCTTCGGCAATGCCCAGTGGCGCTCTAATGCGCGGGGGAGCAGTAGTGGAACGAGCGGGAACCTGTTGCCAGGGCGCTCCTTCAGAAATATTGAGTTCATCCTCCTCAGAGGACATCTCGACGTCCCGAGTGGGATCCGATACGATCGGTCCAGATCGGGGGTTGGAGGCATAACGGCGAGCTCCAGAGGAACTCCCAGACATAGTTTGGTGTCGATCCGACAAGAATTGAGCGAAATATTGAGCGAATAGTGCGAGATCACCACTTTGATGGTGGTGGTAAGAGATCAAGAAGCGTCGGACTTGAGGGTGGTACCTGACCTAGAGTCCCAGAAGTCGAAGAAAACCACGCACATGTCATGCGACAGGCTGGCTCGACGGATGCGCGGCTTCCCAGCAAGCTGGAGCGACGCTGTAGTAGGGTTTTGACGCAGGAGAGCCTCCATTGCGTCAGGAGTGACCGGAGTGCTCTCTGCTGCACCAAGGGTGTAGTAGGGCACGCCAGTGATGCGGGCGTAAGAACGCGATGCAGGGACCTCTACATTCACGTTGACGATGGGTTGGCCGCCCTCAGTGAGAGGGTACCAAACGCGCTGCACAGCGAGCCTGATGATAGCCAAGTCGCCGTGGGTGGGGGTGTCACTGAAGTGAACAATGATTGCGTCACCTCTGCCCACTTCGGCATGGATGGCGTTGTTGCGGGAACCTCCATTAGACAAACGAAGGTTGAGGGTGGAGACCGCCTGTTCAGGCGCGATGGGGAGGGGGGCAGGGATAGCATCATCCCCAGTGCCTCTGCGCACGTAGATGAAGCACTGCCTGCGTGAGGGACCGCGTGTGGTGGATTTGAGCTTCTGCTTCTTCTTCAAAGGAGAGGGAGCAGAGGGGAGGGGAGAGGACGCTGCCTTGCGCTTGTTGGCATTGGAATTGTCCTTGAGTTGCGCTACTTCATCCCAGGAAAGTCCCGGGAGATGGCGCGCGAGTTCAGCAAGTTCAGCGCATTGGAGCGCCGTCATGCCAGCAGTGACCTCTGCAAAAGAGCGAGGGGCGGCGTGAGCAGGCCTCCTAGGCGGCTGCGAAGCGACAGAAGCGTAGGACGCCTTGGGAGCGCGCTGACGCTGTTGTGGTTGCTGCTGCTGCTGCTGGGGCGCATTGGCAGGCTTTGGTGCACGCACAGCATGCGGATTGGGCGCTCTACGCGGTGTAGCAGGCGCCTGGGGAGGGGGGCGGGCGAACCGGCGCTGGAATTGCATCCAGTTACCCGAATGGATCCGCTCCGGTTGCGGTTGGGAAGGGGCAGCACCTGTAGCAACACCTGAGTCCGGTCCAGGGACCGGGTTGCTAGGTTGCTGAGATGTTGCTGTGGACTCCTGTCCCTCCATGGGGGCCGGAGATTTGTGACCAGTGGCAGTGTGTTCCGCGGGTCGGGGTGAGGTAACCTGGGTCCTGGCGCCTTGGGAGGCGCTGGAGGAGGAGGGGGCGCCTGCTGGGGCAGGGGAGGCCGGTGCTACACCATGCCCTCCTGCAGCAGCAGAGGAGTGTGCGGATGCAGCTGGCGCTGCACCTGAGGAAGCAGCGGCGCGCTTGGGGCGCTGCTGGGGAGGGGGAGGAGGTAGGAGGCTGTTTAAGGCGTCTCTAACACGCCTGACTTGGGGCACATGTCCTTCATCTACAGAAAGATAGTCAAGGAAGTGCGAACTCACTGCCTGGGCAACAGTGCTGATAAGGGCATTGGCGATCTCTCGAGCATTCTGCTCGTCGTCAAAGGATGATGCAACCTGCACCATCCACCCTGGATAGTCGAGAGGAGTCTGTGAGCGCTTCAACGTCATCCTCTGCAGCGCTCTTAGTGGCCTGAAGTGTCAAACCACAGGATTCCGACTCATCATGACCAGTAAACAGAGGAAGGAACTCTGTTTGGGAGGGTGAACCAGCCCTAGAGGCAGTTCTGGACTTGGGCTGCGCAACAGCAGCACCAGAGGCGTCCTTCCTGCGCTTATGCTCAGGGGAGGAGGGGGCGGATGGAGCAGGGCTCTCAGCATACTCAAGACCTTCGTCCTCCTCCATTGCTGGAGTAGGACGCTTGTTTCGAGCGCCAGAGGGTCCCTGGGGAGTTTCTTCGCCATCAAAAGCGCCATAGCTGCTGCCATGGCCTTTCTGTGGCGTGGAGGGCGTCGGAGGCGGATCCGGCGGCCGGGTATTCTTCTTGGTGCCTCCTGCACTACTCATAGTGCAGACAGGCGCGAAAACTGGAGGATTGAGCGGTGTGCAAGTGCTTGAGGGCGAATTTGCGTCGCTGTTGTGGCTGTGATGGTGGTGGTAACAGATCAAAGAGGATGCTGCACCGGCGCCATTGCAACTGCTATCAAGCAGTCTTGGGACCACAACTCAAAGACTGCTCGCATCACCACCAGGTCAAAGTCCTGGTGGAACCCTGAGTGCTCTGAGGCTGTCAGAGTGTATCGCGCTTCTAAGGCGGTCGCTGATTACAAGGCGTTCCGCAGGACCACCAAGGTGGCCAAGCGCAAGTTCTTTGATAGTAGGATCCAGACGATTGCTACTACCAACAAGCGTCCATGGGATCTTATGCGCTGGGCGAAACAGCGCGAGCTCCCTACACACGAAGCAATTCGCCACAATGGTGAACCTTGCAACTCCCTTGAGTCACTGTGGGCTGCTCTTGACTCAACATACAACTCGGCGTCTGACCGCCCTGTTGACCCCTCTGTGCTCGACGACGTGCCTCAGTCTCCTCTGCGCGAGTGGTGGGACTTTGGTGTCAGCGAGCTCAGAGAAGAACTGGCAAAGTGCTCAAACACTTCCGCTCCAGGTCCTGATCACCTCACATGGTATCAGCTCAAATCCCTGGTTGTTGACACTGTCATTGCAACCAAATTCGTCGAGATTGCCAATGCCTGCCTTCGGGTTGGTCACTGGCCCTCTCACTTCAAGGAGTCGCGGTCTGCCATTGTTCCAAAGCCTGGCAAACCGCACTATTCAACTCCCAAGATGTTCCGCCCCATTGTGTTGCTCAACACGCTGGGGAAACTCTTTGAGAAGATGCTTGCAAACAGGATGCAGTTTGAAGCGCAGAAATTCGGCGTGTTCCACCCCAATCAGTTTGGAGGTGTGCGCCAACACTCTACTGAGGATGCGGGTGTTTATCTCACTCACATCGTCAAAGCCGGCTGGGCTAGAGGGTTGAAGACAAGTGTGGTCGCTTTTGACCTTGCTCAGTTCTTCCCCTCTCTCAACCATGACATGCTGCTACGCATATTGCGCAGACTGGGCTTTGCGCCAGAAGTCTGCAACTTCTTTGCGTCGTACCTCGTGGGGAGACACACATCCTACAGCTGGAACGGCGAAGAGTCCAGCAAGTACTCTGCAGACGTTGGCGTTGGTCAGGGATCTGCTTTATCCCCTCTTCTCTCTGCGCTCTATTTGGTGCCAGTGATGAGACTCTTTGAGCGTAGGATTCGACCTGCTGCTACTACACTCATGTCGTATGTGGACGATGGTTCGCTTATCGTCCAGTCGGCATCCTTTGGGGAGAACATCACCCTACTCCAACAAGTGTATGCTGTCATCACAGAGCTTGTTACTGCACTCGGCCTCGTCCTGGAACATGATAAGACAGAGGTTTTCCACTTCTCTCGCAAGCACAACGATGTCAATCCTGCCATTGACTTGGGCTTTGCTCCACACACTGGCAACTCGCCACTCCAACCCAAGAGCGTTTGGCGCTACTTGGGCTTCTACTTTGACCGGTCGCTATCTTTTAGCCACCATGTCAAGTACTACTCTACCAAGGCTCTGACCACTGTCAAGGCAATGATCATGCTTGGTAACTCGTCAAGGGGTATCACCCCTATGCAGAAGCGACTGCTCTACCGTGCATGCGTCCTTCCGGTCGCTGCGTATGGTGTGGGCCTCTGGTTCTACAAAGGTGCTAGGTGCAAGACTGCTATGTCGCACTTGCGCGCCATGCAACACAAGGCTGCCAGGTGGATCACCGGTGCCTTTCGCACGTCGCCGGGTGGGGGGACCGAGTCAATTGCTGGTCTCCCTCCCATTCATTTGCACATCAGGAAACTGGTTGAACGTGGCCAGGCGCGTATTGGCACCCTGGTTGGCAACCACCCCACGCTGTCGCTTATTAGCGACAAGCACCAGCTGTATGAAGGGACAATGCGTCTTCCTTCGTCTCTCTCCAACTTGTCGCGACGCGTGCGCGGCAACTTGCTCTCTACGGTTGTGGATTCTGATACACATGCTGTGCGCGTCTCTGAGCCTCTCAACCCTGTCCATGGAGAAGCGGTCCCAGGCCTTCGCTTGTTGGATACGCACTCTGGCAGGGTTACATTTGACACCCTCATTGCAGCGTCTAAGGATGCCCTTGACTCTCGTCGCACCCATTTGGATGTGATTCGCGCTGATGCAGATCTGTCTGACACTACAGTGTTGGTGGCAGCCGATGCGTCTGTTCCTAAAAGCAGGAAGCACCAAGCGGTTGCTGCCTGCTCCCTTCTTCATGGCGCCTTTGGCCCAGAAGAGTACACTATGGCATCAGGCAGAGTCCTCTCTGATGATGCCGAACTCGCGGCCATTGACTTGTCTATAAGCAAGGCTGTTCTGCGCAACAACTGTGTCAAAATAGTTGTGCTCTCAGACTCAACTAAAGCCATCCGGTTGGCTTTGGACCCGTCTCTCCACTCTGGGCAAGGACACTCGCTGTCCATCTGCTCCAAACTACGTGCTTGGTTCTTAGGGGACGCTGACAGACGCGTCCACTTTGTCCATGTCCCTTCATAAGAGGATACCAAACGCGCTGCACAGCGAGCCGGATAATGCCCAGGTCGCTGTGGGTGGGTGTGTCGCTGAAGTGGCCTTCCTCCCCAGAGCACAAGCGCAGGAAGAACGCCTCTGGCGCTGCTGTAGCGCAGCCCAAGTCTAGAACTGCCTCCAGGGCAGCCTCTCCCACTCAAACAGAGTTCAAAGCTCTGTTTCCAGGACACGAAGAGAAGGACTCTTATACCCTGTCTTTACAGGCTACAGAGGCGGCCATCAGGGATGATGTAGAGGCCCTTACCGATGCTCTTGTCACTATGCAAGGTTGGATGGACCACTGTCCACCTAGTGCTGTAGATGAGCTTCAGGCGAAGCTCATTGCAGACTGCCTTGTCTCAACAGTTGCTCGCGCGGCATCTGTTCATATCACAGACTACCTCAGTGTGGATGAGGAGTGTCTCCCTCAAATTCGACGTGTTAGGGACGCATTGGATGCTCTCCTGCCGTCTCCTTCCCCCCAGCAGCGCCCTGCACGCACTGCTGCTCCCAAGGGTGCTGCAAGCGCAGCATCCGCTCCCTCCACTGCTGCAGCAGGTGGGCATGGTGTAGCACCGGCCTCCCCTGCTCCTGCAGTCGCCCCCACCTCCTCCAGCGCCTCCCAAGGCGCCAGGACCCAGGTTACCCCTCCCCGACCCACGGAACACACTGCCACTGGTCACAAATCTCCGGCTCCCATGGAGGGACAGGAGTCCACAGCAACATCTCAACAATCTGGCAGCCGGGTCCCTGGACCTGCCCCAGGTGTTGCCACAGGTGCTGCCCCTTCGCAACCGCAGCCTGAGCGGATCCATTCGGGTAACTGGATGCAATTCCAGCGCCGGTTTGCCCGCCCTCCTCCCCAAGCGCCTGCTGCACCGCGCAGGGCACCTAACCTGCATGCTGTGCGTGCGCCCAAGCCTGCTAATGCGCCCCAGCAGCAGCAGCAGCAACCGCAACAGCGTCAGCGCGCTCCCAAGGCGTCCTACGCTTCTGTCGCTTCGCAGCCGCCCAGACGGCCTGCAAACCCCGCCCCTCGCTCTTTTGCAGAGGTTACTGTTGGCATGTCTGCGCACCAATGCGCAGAACTTGCTGAACTCGCGCGTCATCTCCCTGGATTATCTTGGGATGAAGTAGCGCAACTCAAGGACAATTCTAATGCCAACAAGCGCAAGGCAGCGTCCTCCCCCCTCTCCTCTGCTCCCTCTCCTTTGAAGAAGAAGCAGAAGCTCAAATCCACCACGCGCGGCCCATCTCGCAGGCAGTGCTTTATTTATGTGCGCAGAGGCACTGGCAGTGATGCCATCCCTGCGCCTCTCCCCATTCCGCCTGAACAGGCTGTTTCTACTCTCAACCTCCGGCTGTCTGCTGGAGGTTCTCGCAACAACGCCATTCATGCCGAAGTAGGCAGGGGTGACGCTATCATTGTCCACTTCAGTGACACACCCACCCACAGCGACCTGGGCATTATCTGGCTCGCTGTGCAGCGCGTTTGGTATCCTCTTACAGAGGGTGGCCAGCCAATTGTCAACGTGAATGTAGAGGTCCCTGCATCGCGTTCCTACGCCCGCATCACTGGTGTGCCCTACTACTCCCCTGGCGCAGTGGGCAGTACTCCAGTCACTCCTGACACCATGGAAGCACTCCTGCGTCAGAACACCACTACGTCGTCGCTCCAGCTTGCTGGAAAGCCACGTATTCATCGCGCCAGCCCATCGCATGATATGTGCGTGGTCTTCTTCGACTTCTGGGACTCTAGGTCTGGTACCGCCCTCAAGTCCATCACCAACAAGAAGGTGTCCATTGGTGGTCATTGATCTATTCTTTCTCCCTGTGGGTCGCACTGCAGGGACTTCACACAGCGTGGTCACAGAGTGGAAAGGACCCTCTGACCATGCTCCTCTGACCGTCACGCTCCCTATCCAGCCTGTGCAGCTGGCCGCTGAGCGCGTCACTCTGCCAAGGGGCAGCGAGCAAGAGGAAGAGTTCCTAAAGGAGCTGTCCTCTTCTTTGTGAGCACTGGACTCATCTGGTCTCACAACAGCAGAAGCAATCGAACGCTGCACGGGCGCCATTGCAACTGCTATTAAGCAGTCTTGGGATAACAACTCAAAGACTGCTCGCATCACCACCAGGTCAAAGTCCTGGTGGAACCCTGAATGCTCTTAGGCTGTCAGAGTGTATTGCGCTTCCAAGGCGGTCGCTGATTACAAGGCGTTCCGCAGGACCACCAAGGTGGCCAAGCGCAAGTTCTTTGATAGTAGGATCCAGACGATTGCTACTACCAACAAGCGTCCATGGGATCTTATGCGCTGGGCGAAACAGCGCGAACTCCCTACACACGAAGCAATTCGCCACAATGGTGAACCTTGCAACTCCCTTGAGTCACTGTGGGCTGCTCTTGACTCAACATACAACTCGGCGTCTGACCGCCCTGTTGACCCCTCTGTGCTCGACGACGTGCCTCAGTCTCCTCTGCGCGAGTGGTGGGACTTTGGTGTCAGCGAGCTCAGAGAAGAACTGGCAAAGTGCTCAAACACTTCCGCTCCAGGTCCTGATCACCTCACATGGTATCAGCTCAAATCCCTGGTTGTTGACACTGTCATTGCAACCAAATTCGTCGAGATTGCCAATGCCTGCCTTCGGGTTGGTCACTGGCCCTCTCACTTCAAGGAGTCGCGGTCTGCCATTGTTCCAAAGCCTGGCAAACCGCACTATTCAACTCCCAAGATGTTCCGCCCCATTGTGTTGCTCAACACGCTGGGGAAACTCTTTGAGAAGATGCTTGCAAACAGGATGCAGTTTGAAGCGCAGAAATTCGGCGTGTTCCACCCCAATCAGTTTGGAGGTGTGCGCCAACACTCTACTGAGGATGCGGGTGTTTATCTCACTCACATCGTCAAAGCCGGCTGGGCTAGAGGGTTGAAGACAAGTGTGGTCGCTTTTGACCTTGCTCAGTTCCCCTCTCTCAACCATGACATGCTGCTACGCATATTGCGCAGACTGGGCTTTGCGCCAGAAGTCTGCAACTTCTTTGCGTCGTACCTCGTGGGGAGACACACATCCTACAGCTGGAACGGCGAAGAGTCCAGCAAGTACTCTGCAGACGTTGGCGTTGGTCAGGGATCTGCTTTATCCCCTCTTCTCTCTGCGCTCTATTTGGTGCCAGTGATGAGACTCTTTGAGCGTAGGATTCGACCTGCTGCTACTACACTCATGTCGTATGTGGACGATGGTTCGCTTATCGTCCAGTCGGCATCCTTTGGGGAGAACATCACCCTACTCCAACAAGTGTATGCTGTCATCACAGAGCTTGTTACTGCACTCGGCCTCGTCCTGGAACATGATAAGACAGAGGTTTTCCACTTCTCTCGCAAGCACAACGATGTCAATCCTGCCATTGACTTGGGCTTTGCTCCACACACTGGCAACTCGCCACTCCAACCCAAGAGCGTTTGGCGCTACTTGGGCTTCTACTTTGACCGGTCGCTATCTTTTAGCCACCATGTCAAGTACTACTCTACCAAGGCTCTGACCACTGTCAAGGCAATGATCATGCTTGGTAACTCGTCAAGGGGTATCACCCCTATGCAGAAGCGACTGCTCTACCGTGCATGCGTCCTTCCGGTCGCTGCGTATGGTGTGGGCCTCTGGTTCTACAAAGGTGCTAGGTGCAAGACTGCTATGTCGCACTTGCGCGCCATGCAACACAAGGCTGCCAGGTGGATCACCGGTGCCTTTCGCACGTCGCCGGGTGGGGGGACCGAGTCAATTGCTGGTCTCCCTCCCATTCATTTGCACATCAGGAAACTGGTTGAACGTGGCCAGGCGCGTATTGGCACCCTGGTTGGCAACCACCCCACGCTGTCGCTTATTAGCGACAAGCACCAGCTGTATGAAGGGACAATGCGTCTTCCTTCGTCTCTCTCCAACTTGTCGCGACGCGTGCGCGGCAACTTGCTCTCTACGGTTGTGGATTCTGATACACATGCTGTGCGCGTCTCTGAGCCTCTCAACCCTGTCCATGGAGAAGTGGTCCCAGGCCTTCGCTTGTTGGATACGCACTCTGGCAGGGTTACATTTGACACCCTCATTGCAGCGTCTAAGGATGCCCTTGACTCTCGTCGCACCCATTTGGATGTGATTCGCGCTGATGCAGATCTGTCTGACACTACAGTGTTGGTGGCAGCCGATGCGTCTGTTCCTAAAAGCAGGAAGCACCAAGCGGTTGCTGCCTGCTCCCTTCTTCATGGCGCCTTTGGCCCAGAAGAGTACACTATGGCATCAGGCAGAGTCCTCTCTGATGATGCCGAACTCGCGGCCATTGACTTGTCTATAAGCAAGGCTGTCCTGCGCAACAACTGCCTGAAGATAGTTGTGCTCTCAGACTCGACTAAAGCCATCCGTCTGGCTTTGGACCCGTCTCTCCACTCTGGGCAAGGACACTCGCTGTCCATCTGCTCCAAACTACGTGCTTGGTTCTCGGGCGACGCTGACAGACGCGTCCACTTTGTTCATGTCCCTTCAAGACTCAACTGGGACATCCACCACCGTGCTCACTTGGCGGCCACTGGCTTGCGGGTGGGTGCTGGTAACAAACCCCGGACATCCCTTGGGTACGCCCGGAAACGCGCTGTGGATAGAATGCTGCATGAGTGGACTTGTCTACTGCAGCAGCCTTCTTACTCTGGCAACAACTTCTTGCGCCTTACGCACAAAGGTGCTTCCCTCAGGCCCACTCACCTCAAAGGTGGGCCTTGGCTACGTCGTGTTGGTTCTTCCAATACGCACACTGCGCGCCTTGCACGCGCAGTCTTGGGTCACGCACCCATTGGTGAATTCCGTGCACGCTTCAACCTGGATGGGGAGACAGCGTGTGCATGCGACTGGCGCATACTGGAAACGAGGGGACACATCCTTCACCAGTGCGTGCACTTTCAACGACGGCCCAACCAGCGCTTGCGCCGGGAGCTGTCGTCTTTCTTGTTCTTTCTTGCGAACAATCCTACCACTTTTGCGTTCCCATTGCAACAGCCCCCACCGCCGTTTCCCAAAGCCAGGAAGATACGGCGACGTGGTCCGCCTGATAAGGCCTCCACGCGTGTTCGCGGTGCCCTTCCCGCTGTCGGAGGCCACTGCCGACGAATGCCTGTGACAGGCTCCGCTGCACCGCCGCGCCCTAACGACCTTGTCTGGGTGCCGGGTGCACACCAATTTGTTCGCAGAGAACAGGCCGAAGCGTCTGGCATGGCTTTCCATGCATAGGCGTCAGTGCTCCATCCTTCATATAGCGGCAAGCCTGGCCCCCAGGGTTCTTGCTGCTTCTGCGGGGTGTTGCGCGCTACCATACTCGCTGAGAGATTTATCCTCGGGGGCCACCCTAGCTTGCTCTTTGGTGCACCTCGTATTCAGTGTAGTTCACTCGACGAACACGGTTTCTACCTACGTTAGTATACAATGCATGTATTTAGTTACTTGCGACCGGACTGCTATCGGGCGCCGGAATATAAATTGTCAGACGCCCCCTCCGGGGGCGTAGGGCTTTGATCAAAAAAAAAAAAAAAAAGGGTCCTTTCCACTCTGTGACCACGCTGTGTGAAGTCCCTGTGATGCGTCCCACAGGGAGAAAAAATAGGTCAATGACTGACGGCCTAAGGCTGCCAGCATGCGGGAAGTGGGTGGGAGTGCGTTCTGGTAGAACACTGACCTCCAAACCCAGGTCAAGCGCAACATCACACAGTTCAGTTGCAACATGGTTTGTAGAGTCATAGTCCGGATCCCAGACTGATGACTTGCAGTTAAAGTCTCCTGCCATGCAGAGCATGCTAGGAAGACGTGGGGCATTGTCACACAACCAGCGGATGGCAGTACCATCCCCTGGACTAGAGTAGACATTGGCAAAGTGTATTTGGGCGCCAGAGCTCCCATACAGAGTTGTGACCAACACATCATTGTGGTTGGCGAGATCAGTGCGAAATGCGGGCCGCATGCCTGCAAGACGCCTATGCACGAATGTCATAACGCGCGGACGGTCTGTCTCAGATGCTGGACGCCTAAACATGACCAGCCAATCTGGGTGAGTGGGTGCACCAATCACTGCCTCTCCCTCAGGATTGGTAGTGGACACAGTGCGTCGAATGAGCCGCCATGAAGGCTCTTGCAGCAGAATCACATCAAAGTCATTCTTACGTTCCTCTAGTAGCGCAGCAACCAGATCATAATTTCTATTCACGTTCTGTGAAAAGAAGCGAAGAGTATGTACATTGTTGTATCGCATAAAGTACAACTAAGTGCGGGCAGCGCGTTCACCCCGACCAATCTGAATCGGTCTCCTCCTGGGTGGTAGTACGTCAGTATAACTCTGCGGTGCTTTAACGGAAAAGCCTACCGCATCGTTGACAGCATATCGGCGCTGGATCCAGCCAGCATCAAACCGATGTCTTGCAAAAGGGCACTTGGGTGAATCTGCCTCGTGCTCCTTGCCACAGTTGATGCACCTGGGTGCATGCGGGCATGGTGCGCCATCAGGAGTGGCAGGCACCGGAGGATTGGCGTCAGGCTTGCCCCAGCAGCAGTGGGCAAGCTTGCGATGGTTGCGCGAATCATGGCCATAGCCGCAATGCGCACAGGAGCTAAACTGCTGCCTACAGGTGGCAGTGGGATGACCCCATGCCCAGCAGCGTTGACACTGCAGAACGCCAGCATGGACGCTTGCAGGGGAGATGAGACACAGACGACCTCCAATCGAGATCTTCTTGTGTGTGATGGCCTTGAGGGAGGTGCCAGACCTGGTATCCCAGAAGTCGAAAAACACGACGCACATATCTTGCCCTCGTGATCTGCGGTGCACACGAGGCATTCCAGCAAGCTGGAGCGCGCTAGTAGCAGGATCTTGACGCAAGAGTGCTAAGACGGCGTCAGGAGTGATAGGAGTGCTGCCCACCGATCCAAAGGTGAAGTAGGGCACTCCCGTGATGCGTGCATAGGAACGCGATGTAGGGACCTCCACAGAAGCGTGGACAGTGGGGGATGGGCTGTCACCTTCAGTGACAGGGTACCAGACGCGTTCCACAGCAACCCGGATGATGCCCAGGTCACTATGGGAGGGTGTCTCATCGAAGTAGACGATGATAGCGTTGCCCCTGCCAATTTCAGCATGGATAGCGCGGTTTTTAGACCCACCAGCACCAAAGCGAAGGTTGAGGGTGGAGACAGCCTGTTCAGGCGAAATGGGAAGAGGAACAGAGACAAGATTGTCTCCACTGCCTCTGGTGGCATAAACGAAGCACTGCTTGCGTGAGGGGCCGCGCGTCGTGGATTTGAGCTTCTGCTTCTTCTTTGAAGGAGATGGAGCAGTAGGGGGAGGGGAGGACGCTGCCTTGCGCTTATTAGCGTTGGAGTTGTCCTTGAGTTGCGCTACCTCATCCCAGGACAGTCCCGGGAGATGGCGTGCGAGTTCAGCAAGTTCTGCGCATTGCTGCGCACTCATGCCAGCTGATACCTCTGCAAAGGAGCGAGAGGCGGCTGCGAAGCGACAGACGCGTAGGACGCTCCGGGAGCGCGCTGGCGCGGTTGTGGAGATTGCTGCTGCTGCTGAGACGCATTAGCAGGGTTGGGTGCACGCACAGCATGCGGATGAGGTGCCCTGCGCGTTGCAGGGGCCTGTGGGGCGGGCCTAGCGAACTGGCGCTGCCATTGCATCCAGTTTCCGGGGTTTACCCGCCCTGGTTGCGATTTGGCTGGAGTAGCACCTGGGGTCGGTCCAGGGACCGGGTTGTCAGGTTGCTGAGATGTCACTGTGGACTCCAGTCCCTCCATGGGAGCCGGAGATTTGTGACCCGTGGCAGTGCGTTCCGTGGGTCGGGGAGGGGTAACCTGGGTCCTGGAGCCTTGGGAGGCGCTGGAGGAGGTGGGGGGAACTGCTGGAGCAGGGGAGGCCGGTGCTACACCATGCCCACCTGCAGCAGCAGTGGAAGAAGCAGGTGCCACGCTTGCAGCACCTTTGGGAGCAGCAGTGCGCACAGGGCGCTGCTGGGGAGTGGGAGAGGGAATATAGGCGTCCAAGGCGTCCCTAACACGTCGGATTTGAGGCAGGAAGTCCGCACTTGGAGTGAGATACTTGAGGAGACCTACAGAGGTCGCTTGAGAGCAGACATGCACTAGCAGGTCTGCAAGAGTGCGAGAGTGTTCCTCATCGCCGGCAGAAGAGGGGGCCCGATTGAGCCACTCCTTGAGGGTGACAAGGGAGTCTGTGATCGCGTCTATGTCTTCCTCGACCGCGTCCTCTGTGGCCTGCACCTGCAAGCCAACAGAGTCAAACTCTGAGTGTCCTGGGAACGCAGGAGAGAACTCCTGCGTTGGGGAGGTTGCCCTGGAGGCAGTCCTAGACTTGGGCTGCGCAACAGCAGCACCAGAGGCGTCCTTCCTGCGCTTATGCTCAGGGGAGGAGGGGGCGGATGGAGCAGGGCTCTCAGCATACTCAAGACCTTCGTCCTCCTCCATTGCTGGAGTAGGACGCTTGTTTCGAGCGCCAGAGGGTCCCTGGGGAGTTTCTTCGCCATCAAAAGCGCCATAGCTGCTGCCATGGCCTCTCTGTGGCGTGGAGGGCGTCGAAGGCGGGTCCGGCGGCCGGGTATTCTTCTGGGTGCCACCTACACTACTCATAGTGCAGACAGGCGCGAAAACTGGTGAATCGAGCGGTGTGCAAGTGCTTGAGGGCGAATTTGCGTCGCTGTTGTGGCTGTGATGGTGGTGGTAACAGATCAAAGAGGATGTTGCTCCAGCTTGCTGGAAAGCCACGCATTCATCGCGCCAGCCCATCGCATGATATGTGCGTGGTCTTTTTCGACTTCTGGGATTCTAGGTCTGGTACCGCCCTCAAGTCCATCACCAATAAGAAGGTGTCCATTGGTGGACGCCTGTGCAACATCCCCCCTGCCAGTGTACACGCTGGCATCCCTCAGTGTTAGCGCTGTTGGGCTTGGGGACACCCAACTGCGTCCTGTAGACAGCAGTACAACTCCTGCGCGCACTGTGGCTATGGCCATGACACGCAGAATCATCGCAAGCTCTCCCACTGCTGTTGGGAGAAGCCTGACGCAAATCCCCCGGTACCTGCCACTCCTGATGGTGAACCATGCCCCCATGCACCCAGGTGCATCAACTGCGGCAAGGCACACACAGCGGATTCGTCCAAGTGCGCCTTCTCTCGTCACCGATTTGACGCTGGCTGGATCCAGCACCGGTATGAAGTCAACGATGCGGTACGCTTTTCTGTTAGAGCGCCGCAAAGTTATGCTAACGTCCAACCACCCAGGAGGAGACCGATTCTAACGGGTCTGGGTGATCGTACTGCTCACGTATAAATTACTTTATGCGTCATAAACATGTATCTATGCTTCGCTTCTACTCACAGAATGTGAATAGAAATCATGATCTAGTGTCATCTCTCCTGGAAGAGCGTAAGAACGATTTTGACGTGCTTCTGTTGCAAGAGCCTCCCTGGAGGCTTATACGCTGCACTGTGTCCACTACCAACCCGGAAGGGAAGGCAGTGATTGGTGCTCCTACTCACCCAGACTAGCTAGTCATGTTTAGACGTCCAGCATCTGAGACTGACCGCCCACGCGTTATGACGTTTGTGCATAGGCGTCTTGCAGGCATGCAGCCCGCATTTTGCACTGACCTCGCCAACCACAATGATGTGGTGGTCACTACATTGTATGGGAGCACAGGTGCTCAAATACACTTTGCCAATGTCTACTCCAGCCCAGGGGATGGTACTGCCATTCGCTGGCTGTGTGACAATGCCCCTCATCTCCCAAGCATGCTTTGCATGGTGGGGGACTTCAACTGCAAGTCGTCAGTCTGGGACCCAGACTACAACTCTACAAATCATGTTGCAACTGAACTATGCGATATTGCGCTTGACCTGGGTTTGGAGGCCAGCGTACTACCAGTACGCACTCCTACTCACTTCCCGCATGCTGTCAGCCTTAGGCCGTCAGTCATTGATCTATTCTTCCTCCCTGTGGGTCGCACTGCAGGGACTTCACACAGTGTGGTCACAGAGTGGAAAGGACCCTCTGACCACGCTCCTCTGACCGTCACGCTCCCCATCTAGCCTGTGCAGCTGGCTGCTGAGCGTGTCACTCTGCCAAGGGGCAGCGAGCAAGAGGAAGAGTTTCTAAAGAAGCTGTCCTCTTCTTTGCGAGCACTGGACACATCTGGTCTCACAACAGCAGAAGCAATTGAACGCTGCACGGGCGCCATTGCAACTGCTATTAAGCAGTCTTGGGATAACAACTCAAAGACTGCCCGCATCTCCACCAAGTCAAAGTCTTGGTGGAATCCTGAGTGCTCTGAGGCTGTCAGAGTGTATCGCGCTTCCAGAGCGGTCGCCGATTACAAGGCGTTCCGCAGGACCACTAAGGTGGCCAAGCGCAAGTTCTTTGATAGTAGGATCCAGACGATTGCTACTACCAACAAGCGTCCATGGGATCTTATGCGCTGGGCCAAACAGCGCGAGCTCCCTACACACGAAGCAATTCACCACAATGGTGAACCTTGCAACTCCCTTGAGTCGCTGTGGGCTGCTCTTGATTCAACATACAACTCGGCGTCTGACCGCCCTGTTGACCCCTCTGTGCTTGATGATGTGCCCCAGTCTCCTCCGCGTGAGTGGTGGGACTTTGGCGTCAATGAGCTAAGAGAAGAACTAGCAAAGTGCTCCAACACGTCTGCTCCTGGTCCTGATCACCTCACATGGTATCAGCTCAAATCCCTGGTTGCTGACAGCATCATTGCAACCAATTTCGTCGAGATTGCCAATGCTTGCCTTCGGGTTGGCCACTGGCCCTCTCATTTCAAAGAGTCACGTTCTGCCATTGTTCCCAAACCTGGCAAGCCGCACTATTCCACTCCAAAGATGTTCCGCCCTATTGTGTTGCTTAACACGCTGGGGAAACTCTTTGAAAAGATGCTTGCAAACAGAATGCAGTTCGAAGCACAGAAATTCGGCGTATTTCACCCCAATCAGTTTGGAGGTGTGCGCCAACATTCGACTGAAGATGCGGGTGTCTACCTCACCCACATCGTCAAAGCCGGCTGGGCTCTTTTTTTTTTTTTTTTTTTTTTTTGATCAAAGCCCTACGCCCCCGGAGGGGGCGTCTGACAATTTATATTCCGGCGCCCGATAGCAGTCCGGTCGCAAGTAACTAAATACATGCATTGTATACTAACGTAGGTAGAAACCGTGTTCGTCGAGTGAACTACACTGAATACGAGGTGCACCAAAGAGCAAGCTAGGGTGGCCCCCGAGGATAAATCTCTCAGCGAGTATGGTAGCGCGCAACACCCCGCAGAAGCAGCAAGAACCCTGGGGGCCAGGCTTGCCGCTATATGAAGGATGGAGCACTGACGCCTATGCATGGAAAGCCATGCCAGACGCTTCGGCCTGTTCTCTGCGAACAAATTGGTGTGCACCCGGCACCCAGACAAGGTCGTTAGGGCGCGGCGGTGCAGCGGAGCCTGTCACAGGCATTCGTCGGCAGTGGCCTCCGACAGCGGGAAGGGCACCGCGAACACGCGTGGAGGCCTTATCAGGCGGACCACGTCGCCGTGTCTTCCTGGCTTTGGGAAACGGCGGTGGGGGCTGTTGCGATGGGAACGCAAAAGTGGTAGGATTGTTCGCAAGAAAGAACAAGAAAGACGACAGCTCCCGGCGCAAGCGCTGGTTGGGCCGTCGTTGAAAGTGCACGCACTGGTGAAGGATGTGTCCCCTCGTTTCCAGTATGCGCCAGTCGCATGCACACGCTGTCTCCCCATCCAGGTTGAAGCGTGCACGGAATTCACCAATGGGTGCGTGACCCAAGACTGCGCGTGCAAGGCGCGCAGTGTGCGTATTGGAAGAACCAACACGACGTAGCCAAGGCCCACCTTTGAGGTGAGTGGGCCTGAGGGAAGCACCTTTGTGCGTAAGGCGCAAGAAGTTGTTGCCAGAGTAAGAAGGCTGCTGCAGTAGACAAGTCCACTCATGCAGCATTCTATCCACAGCGCGTTTCCGGGCGTACCCAAGGGATGTCCGGGGTTTGTTACCAGCACCCACCCGCAAGCCAGTGGCCGCCAAGTGAGCACGGTGGTGGATGTCCCAGTTGAGTCTTGAAGGGACATGAACAAAGTGGACGCGTCTGTCAGCGTCGCCCGAGAACCAAGCACGTAGTTTGGAGCAGATGGACAGCGAGTGTCCTTGCCCAGAGTGGAGAGACGGGTCCAAAGCCAGACGGATGGCTTTAGTCGAGTCTGAGAGCACAACTATCTTCAGGCAGTTGTTGCGCAGGACAGCCTTGCTTATAGACAAGTCAATGGCTGCGAGCTCGGCATCATCAGAGAGGACTCTGCCTGATGCCATAGTGTATTCTTCTGGGCCAAAGGTGCCATGAAGAAGGGAGCAAGCAGCAACCGCTTGGTGCTTCCTGCTTTTGGGAACAGACGCGTCAGCTGCCACCAACACTGTAGTGTCAGACAGATCTGCGTCAGCGCGAATCACATCCAAGTGGATGCGACGAGAATCAAGGGCATCCTTAGATGCTGCAATAATGGTGTCAAATGTAACCCTGCCAGAGTGCGTATCCAACAGGTGAAGGCCTGGGACCGCTTCTCCATGGACAGGGTTGAGAGGCTCAGAGACGCGCACAGCATGTGCGTCAGAATCCACGATCGTAGAGAGCAAGTTGCCACGTGCGCGTGGCGACAAGTTGGAGAGAGACGAAGGGAGACGCATTGTCCCTTCATACAGCTGGTGCTTGTCACTAATGAGCGACAGCGTAGGGTGGTTGCCAATCAGGGTGCCGATGCGCGCCTGGCCGCGTTCGACCAGTTTCCTGATGTGCAGATGAATGGGAGGGAGGCCAGCAATAGACTCGGTCCCCCCACCTGGCGATGTGCGAAAGGCACCGGTGATCCACCTGGCAGCCTTGTGTTGCATGGCGCGCAAGTGCGATATAGCAGTCTTGCACCTGGCACCTTTGTAGAACCAGAGGCCCACACCATACGTAGCGACCGGAAGGACGCATGCACGGTAGAGCAGTCGCTTCTGCATAGGGGTGATACCCCTTGACGAGTTACCAAGCATGATCATTGCCTTGACAGTGGTCAGAGCCTTGGTAGAGTAGTACTTGACATGGTGGCTAAAAGATAGCGACCGGTCAGTAGAAGCCCAAGTAGCGCCAAACGCTCTTGGGTTGGAGTGGCGAGTTGCCAGTGTGTGGAGCAAAGCCCAAGTCAATGGCAGGATTGACATCGTTGTGCTTGCGAGAGAAGTGGAAAACCTCTGTCTTATCATGTTCCAGGACGAGGCCGAGTGCAGTAACAAGCTCTGTGATAACAGCATACGCTTGTTGGAGTAGGGTGATGTTCTCCCAAAGGATGCCGACTGGACGATAAGCGAACCATCGTCCACATACGACATGAGTGTAGTAGCAGCAGGTGGAATCCTACGCTCAAAGAGTCTCATCACTGGCACCAAATAGAGCGCAGAGAAGAGGGGATAAAGCAGATCCCTGACCAACGCCAACGTCTGCAGAGTACTTGCTGGACTCTTCGCCGTTCCAGCTGTAGGATGTGTGTCTCCACGAGGTACGACGCAAAGAAGTTGCAGACTTCTGGCGCAAAGCCCAGTCTGCGCAATATGCGTAGCAGCATGTCATGGTTGAGAGAGGAAGAACTGAGCAAGGTCAAAAGCGACCACACTTGTCTTCAACCCTCTAGCCCAGCCGGCTTTGACGATGTGAGTGAGATAAACACCCGCATCCTCAGTAGAGTGTTGGCGCACACCTCCAAACTGATTGGGGTGGAACACGCCGAATTTCTGCGCTTCAAACTGCATCCTGTTTGCAAGCATCTTCTCAAAGAGTTTCCCAGCGTGTTGAGCAACACAATGGGGCGGAACATCTTGGGAGTTGAATAGTGCGGTTTGCCAGGCTTTGGAACAATGGCAGACCGCGACTCCTGAAGTGAGAGGGCCAGTGACCAACCCGAAGGCAGGCATTGGCAATCTCGACGAATTTGGTTGCAATGACAGTGTCAACAACCAGGGATTTGAGCTGATACCATGTGAGGTGATCAGGACCTGGAGCGGAAGTGTTTGAGCACTTTGCCAGTTCTTCTCTGAGCTCGCTGACACCAAAGTCCCACCACTCGCGCAGAGGAGACTGAGGCACGTCGTCAAGCACAGAGGGGTCAACAGGGCGGTCAGACGCCGAGTTGTATGTTGAGTCAAGGGCAGCCCACAGCGACTCAAGGGAGTTGCAAGGTTCACCATTGTGGCGAATTGCTTCGTGTGTAGGGAGCTCGCGCTGTTTCGCCCAGCGCATAAGATCCCATGGACGCTTGTTGGTAGTAGCAATCGTCTGGATCCTACTATCAAAGAACTTGCGCTTGGCCACTTTTGTGGTCCTGCGGAACGCCTTGTAATCAGCGACCGCCTTGGAAGCGCGATACACTCTGACAGCCTCAGAGCATTCAGGGTTCCACCAGGACTTTGACCTGGTGGTGATGCGAGCAGTCTTTGAGTTGTTATCCCAAGACTGCTTAATAGCAGTTGCAATGGCGCCCGTGCAGCGTTCGATTGCTTCTGCTGTTGTGAGACCAGATGTGTCCAGTGCTCGCAAAGAAGAGGACAGCTCCTTTAGAAACTCTTCCTCTTGCTCGCTGCCCCTTGGCAGAGTGACGCGCTCAGCGGACAGCTGCACAGGCTGGATAGGGAGCGTGACGGTCAGAGGAGCATGGTCAGAGGGTCCTTTCCACTCTGTGACCACGCTGTGTGAAGTCCCTGCAGTGCGACCCACAGGGAGAAAGAATAGATCAATGACTGACGGCCTAAGGCTGACAGCATGCAAGAAGTGAGTAGGAGTGCGTACTGGTAGTACGCTAGCCTCCAAACCCAGGTCAAGCGCAACATCACATAGTTCAGTTGCAACATGATTTGTAGAGTTGTAGTCTGGGTCCCAGACTGACGACTTGCAGTTGAAGTCCCCTGCCATGCAGAGCATGCTTGGGAGACGTGGGGCATTGTCACACAACCAGCAAATGGCAGTACCATCCCCTGGGTCAGAGTAGACATTAGCGAAGTGTATTTGAGCACCAGCGCTCCCATACAGTGTCGTGACCACCACATCATTGTGGTTGGCGAGGTCAGTGCGAAATGCAGGCCGCATGCCTGCAAGACGCCTATGCACAAACGTCATAACGCGTGGGCGGTCAGTCTCAGATGCCGGACGTCTAAACATGACTAGCCAGTCTGGATGAGTGGGAGCACTAATCACTGCCTCCCCTTCCGGGTTGGTAGTAGACACAGTGCGGCGTATGAGCCTCCAGGGAGGCTCTTGCAACAGAAGCACGTCAAAATCGTTCTTACGCTCTTCCAGGAGAGATGACACTAGATCATGATTTCTATTCACATTCTGTGAGTAGAAGCGAAGCATAGATACATATTTGTGACGCATAAAGTAATTTAAACGTGAGCAGTACGATCACCCAGAGCCGACTGAATCGGTCTCCTCCTGGGTGGTTGAACGTTAGCATAACTTTGCGGTGCTCTAGCAGAAAAGCGTACCGCATCGTTGACTTCATACCGGCGCTGGATCCAGCCAGCATCAAATCGGTGACGAGAGAAGGCGCACTTGGACGAATCCGCTGTGTGTGCCTTGCCGCAGTTGATGCACCTGGGTGCGTGGGGGCACGGTTCACCATCAGGAGTGGCAGGAACCGGGGGATTCGCATCAGGCTTCTCCCAACAGCAGTGGGAGCGAAGTTTAGGGCCCCACCTTGCGGTGGGACCCATTGGCCCTGAGATTGCTAGTAGGTCCGGCCTCTTCGGCGTCGGGACATTGCCCTCCCATACTGGTGTCGCTTCTAAGTGGTTGCAGCGGTCCGTAGACCTTCCCAATTGGTGTCGCGCTGCGGAGTACTGCACCCATTCTCCCTGGGTACCGCACCCTTATCGGCTTACGCAGCTTACACGGCACATTGGCCTTCCGACTGGGTATAGAACTCCCACTATGGCATGTCGACTAAGCCTTCCACATTGGGCGAGGCCGTCTTCCACGTATGGTGCATGGATCTACTGAGCAGACCAACACTCCGGAATCAACTTAAACTCCGACCCGGACTTATTACTTCCGGGGGAGCCGACAGAGGATTAGTCCTCTCGAGCCAGGGTAGGGGGACTGCCCCATCCTGCTACGGCCCAGTTGAGGTCCGGGGCGCGACCCCCGGCACAACTTTCCCGTTCCAAGGCAGATGGTTCGCTTGATGCCAACCGGCGCGGATCCCCAATCTGTCCTCAGTCTCTGTCTCGCCATCACCCTACCCACATGGCACCGTGAGAGTTTCTCACTGTGGGAGTTGTTCTCGGCAGTCTACGGGTGGACATATCCGTACGCCCTGCACAGTGATGACTAACGCCCTATTACTAGGGGGTGGGTGACCTGGACCTGGTGACCACATATCTGCTCCCGGTACCAACTTAACCGGAGAGCTAACCAATTAGGGAGTAAACCCAGGCCGTTCGGCTTGTTTTCATCCCCATACCCACACTTATCGTCCCCTATCCTTTCGGTCCCTTGCGGGCAAAGTCACGTGACCACCGTGCTTACTTAAGGTTTTTCCACGGTCAGGTGGAACCATCACGCCGCGGCCGTGCCTAGAGCGCTGATAATCAGCTGCGAACCTCCTTTACTAAGGGAGGACTCATGTCACGTGCTCCTGTCACGTCACGGGGTTGAACCAGTAATCATGTGACGAAGCTGCAGACTTCAGGACCCGCAATGCGAAAGTTGCGACCTGTGAGGATCGAACCCTCGACCTTGCCGCTGCCTGCCACACAGCTCTGGGTCCACTTAGCAGTTGAGCCAAGTGGCCCTTGGTTCGCTCATCGTCCAGTCGGCATCCTTTGGGGAGAACATCACCCTACTCCAACAAGCGTACGCCGTTATCACGGAGCTTGTTACTGCACTTGGCCTTGTCTTGGAACATGATAAGACAGAGGTTTTCCACTTCTCTCGCAAGCACAACGATGTCAATCCTGCCATTGACTTGGGCTTTGCTCCACACACTGGCAACTCGCCACTCCAACCCAAGAGCGTTTGGCGCTACTTGGGCTTCTACTTTGACCGGTCGCTATCCTTTAGCCACCATGTCAAGTATTACTCTACCAAGGCCCTGACCACTGTCAAGGCGATGATCATGCTTGGGAACTCATCAAGGGGTATCACCCCTATGCAGAAGCGGCTGCTCTACCGTGCATGCGTCCTTCCAGTCGCTACGTATGGTGTGGGCCTCTGGTTCTACAAAGGTGCAAGGTGTAAGACTGCTATGTCGCACTTGCGCACTATGCAACACAAGGCTGCTAGGTGGATAACCGGCGCCTTTCGCACATCGCCAGGGGGGGGGGACCGAGTCTATTGCTGGCCTCCCTCCCATTCATCTGCACATCAGGAAACTGGTCGAACGCGGCCAGGCGCGCATTGGCACCCTGATTGGCAACCACCCTACGCTGTCACTCATTAGTGACAAGCACCAGCTGTACAAGGGAACAATGCGTCTTCCTTCGTCTCTCTCCAACTTGTCGCAACGTGTGCGCGGCAACTTGCTCTCTACGGTCGTGGATTCTGACGCACATGCTGTGCGCGTCTCTGAGCCTCTCAACCCTGTGCATAGAGAAGCGGTCCCGGGCCTTCGCCTGTTGGATACGCACTCTGGTAGGGTCACACTTGACACCGTCATTGCAGCATCTAAGGATGCCCTTGATTCTCGTGGCATCCACTTGGATGTGATTCGCACTGACGCAGATCTGTCTGACACTACAGTGTTGGTGGCAGCTGACGCGTCTGTTCCCAAAAGCAGGAAGCACCAAGCGGTTGCTGCCTGCTCCCTTCTTCATGGCGCCTTTGGCCCAGAAGAGTACACTATGGCATCAGGCAGAGTCCTCTCTGATGATGCCGAACTCGCGGCCATTGACTTGTCTATAAGCAAGGCTGTTCTGCGCAACAACTGTGTCAAAATAGTTGTGCTCTCAGACTCAACTAAAGCCATCCGGTTGGCTTTGGACCCGTCTCTCCACTCTGGGCAAGGACACTCGCTGTCCATCTGCTCCAAACTACGTGCTTGGTTCTTAGGGGACGCTGACAGACGCGTCCACTTTGTCCATGTCCCTTCAAGACTCAATTGGGACATCCACCACCGTGCTCACTTGGCGGCCACTGGCTTGCGGGTGGGTGCTGGTAACAAACCCCGGACATCCCTTGGGTATGCCCGGAAACGCGCTGTGGATAGAATGCTGCATGAGTGGACTTGTCTACTGCAGCAGCCTTCTTACTCTGGCAACAACTACCTGCGCCTTACACACAAGGGTGCCTCCCTAAGGCCCACACACATTAAAGGTGGACCCTGGCTACGTCGCGTTGGTTCTTCCAATGCTCATACCGCGCGCCTTACGCGCGCAGTCCTGGGTCATGCACCCATTGGCGAGTTCCGCGCACGCTTCAACCTGGGTGGGGAGACAGTGTGTGCATGCGACTGGCGCATACTGGAAACGAGGGGACACATCCTTCACCAGTGCGCGCACTTCCATCGACGGCCCAACCAGCGCTTGCGCCGGGAGCTGTCCTCCTTCTTGTTCTTCCTTGAAAACAACCCTGTCACTTTTGCGTTTCCCTCGCAACAGCCTCCACCGCCGTTTCCCAAAGCCAGAAAGACACGGCGACGTGGGCCACCCGACAAGGCCCCCACGCGCCTCCGCGATGCCCTCCCCGCTGTGGGGGGCCACCGCCGACGAATGCCTGTTACAGGCTCCACTGCTCCTCCGCGCCCAGACGACCTTGTCTGGGTGCCGGGTGCACACCAATTTGTTCGCAGAGAACAGGCCGAAGCGTCTGGCATGGTTTTCCATGCATAGGCGTCAGTGCTCCATCCTTCATATAGCGGCAAGCCTGGCCCCCAGGGTTCTTGCTGCTTCTGTAGGGTGTTGCGCGCTACCATACTCGTTGGGAGATTTATCCTCGGGGGCCACCCTAGCTTGCTCTTTGGTGCACCTCGTATTCAGTGTAGTTCACTCGACGAACACGGTTTTACTTACGTTAGTATACAATGCATGTATTTAGGTACTTGCGACCAGACTGCGATCGGGCGCCGGAATATAAATTGCCAGACGCCCCCTTCGGGGGCGTAGGGCTTTGACCAAAAAAAAAAAAAAAAAAAGCAAGCTGGAGCAATGACGTAGTGGTGTTCTGACGCAGAAGTGCTTCCATAGTGTCAGGAGTGACTGGAGTGCTGCCCACTGCACCAAAGGAGTAGTAGGGCACACCAGTGATGTGGGCGTAGGAATGCAATGCAGGGACCTCTACATTGACGTTGACAATTGGCTGGCCACCCTCTGTAAGAGGATACCAAACGCGCTGCACAGCGAGCCAGATAATGCCCAGGTCACTGTGGGTGGGTGTGTTGCTGAAGTGGACAATGATAGCGTCACCCCTGCCTACTTCAGCATGAATGGCGTTGTTGCAAGAACCTCCAGCAGACAGCCGGAGGTTGAGAGTAGAAACAGTCTGTTCAGGCGGAATAGGGAGAGGCGCAGGGATGGCATCACTGCCGGTGCCTCTGCGCACATAGATGAAGCATTGTCTGCGCGATGGGCCGCGCGTAGTGGATTTGAGCTTCTGCTTCTTCTTCAAAGGAGAGGGAGCAGAGGGGAGGGGAGAGGACGCTGCCTTGTGCTTGTTGGCATTAGAATTGTCCTTGAGTTGCGCTACTTCATCCCAGGATAGTCCAGGGAGATGACGCGCGAGTTCAGCAAGTTCTGCGCATTGGTGCGCAGGCATGCCAACAGTGACCTCTGCAAAAGAGCGAGGGGCGGGGTTTGCAGGCCGTCTGGGCGGCTGCGAAGCGACAGAAGCGTAGGACGCCTTGGGAGCGCGCTGGCGCTGTTGTGGTTGCTGCTGCTGCTGCTGGGGCACATTAGCAGGCTTGGGCGCACGCACAGCATGCGGGTTAGGTGCCCTGCGCGGTGCAGCAGGCGCTTGGGGAGGAGGGCGGGCAAACCGGCGCTGGAATTGCATCCAGTTACCCGAATGGATCCGCTCAGGCTGCGGTTGCGAAGGGGCAGCACCTGTGGCAACACCTGGGGCAGGTCCAGGGACCCGGCTGCCAGATTGTTGAGATGTTGCTGTGGACTCCAGTCCCTCCATGGGAGCCGGAGATTTGTGACCAGTGGCAGTGTGTTCTGTGGGTCGGGGAGGGGTAACCTGGGTTCTGGCGCCTTGGGAGGCGCTGGAGGAGGTGGGGGCGACTGCAGGAGCAGGGGAGGCCGGTGCTACACCATGCCCTCCTGCAGCAGCAGTGGAGGGAGCGGATGCTGCGCTTGCAGCACCCTTAGGAGCAGCAGTGCGTGAAGGGCACTGCTGGGGGGAAGGAGACGGCAGGAGAGCATCCAATGCGTCCCTAAGGAGGTGGTGTTAAGGCAGAGCCTAACAACTTAGGTAATACTGTTTACGCTCGATGTCTTTGATAAACAAAGACAGAGATTTGTCAGCAGCTGCGGCTGTACTGACGACCTGGTGAGATTGACGAAGCAAGGGACTTAAAGGCGAAGTAGAGAACTAAGCAGTTAGGTAGATTGCCTAGGTCAAGCTGAGGAGCCTTGACCAAATGGTACAGGTTTATATACCTATCTAGTAGTTCAAAATATAGCGCATGCGCAGCATGCTGAGTAAGTAATGAGTCATGCGCAGCATGATGAGTAAGTACATGAGTCAGTATGACTCAATGTGAGTCAGAAAGAGTCAGATAAGGTATAAGTCTCTCACAATCGTGAGAGATACAGAGTAAGCATGGAGAAAGGTGAAAAATGCACAGTGATGCGCAGCATATGTGAGTAATCGTGCATAGGTAAGCGGGCCGGGGTATGTAAGGAGAAACATGTAAGCAAAATCATAACATTACCCTCTCGCTATCGTTGAAGTCCCTGACTTCAATTCCTTCCTTTGCCCCAGAAATGACGGTCTATACTTTTGTGGTAGCGTTGTGGGCAGCTAACCGGGTAATGGCCTGGGCCACGATGATGGCACAGATGACACACAAAACGAAAGCAATGACACTGTCGGTGTCTGCCTCCACAAATGTAGCATCTGAACTATCTGGGTGGTGGTGGTCTGTTGGCAAGATATCCGGTGCACGGCGCCTGCTGGGACGATACTGTCGAGGGGGAAGGTTCACCAGCGTTGGTGAGTCGGACTCTGGTGGGCTTTCGAATGCGAAGAGGTATGGCGTCGGAGGGTCTGCCATTGGGGTCGATGTTTTCCTTGTTGTCGTTCTGTTCTTTTTTGACAAAGGGGTTATGTTTTATTTTTGCGGCGGTGTGTAAATTGGTGACGGGAGGAAATGCTCGTAGGGTTCTGCAAACTTGACGTGTAGTGAGGATCGTGACTTCCTCTTCTTGACTTTCCTCAGGCCCCCAGGGACTGGAGGCAAGGGTTTCGAAGTCTGTCTCCTCTGGGTTGTTGAACCAGTTTTGTCATTCAGGGAAGAATTCGTCGAGGAAAGCTGTTCCTCCAATAGCAAAGAAGAGGTCTGTGAGGGTCTCCTCCGTTTCTCGATCAACTTTGTCCAAAAGCTGATCAAGATCGTCAGTGGTTTTCGCAAATTGGTGGCGCAGACGAGCCACTTCATTGCGAGTTTCGGTTTATCGGTTTTGGTAGAGGGTTCCTTGTTCTCCCACAGCGGTGAGAGGGTTGTCGTCGCTGCTCCAGGCAGTATACATACGGAGCGCCGTAATAGCGGTATCGGATTTGAAGGTGTTGCGGATGATGGTGTGGTCGTAGGAAGAGGCATTTTGAGACATTGTTATATAGTGAAAGTGAGTGGGTTTGCTATGTGGTGTCAGGTGAGTTTCTTCCTCTTTTTATACTCGGTGAGTATTTCCTTGGCGTTCCGCAGTTCCGACTCGGGCATCCATTCGTTGTCCGCTGATGGCCATCCCTTCCATTTTACGAAGTATCTGTGTCGCCCTTTGCCTTGTTTCTGATGGGCCACAATTGCTTCTATTTCATATTCTTCTATTCCGTCGATTTCGTCAGGTGGTGGTTTAGAGAAGCTGGGTCCATGCGCTTTGGTGGAGATGTAACGGGTGAGAAGTGATGCGTGAATCACCGGGTGGATCTTCCATTGTCTTGGCAGGTCGAGTTTATAGGTCAGGTGTCCTTTTACCTCAAGTATCTTGAAGGGTCCTTCTCGTTTGGGTGCTAGTTTCTTGGAGATATTTCCTTGATTGAGATTTGTGGCTTCTAACCACACCTTTTCTCCGACTTTGAATAGGGTGAAATGTCATGTGATCTTCTTTGCCATGCGTTGCGCAGCAAGTGCATGTGCAGCATTTGCTTCATCGCGTGCTAGCAGAAGTTCCTTGATCCGTTTGTCAACTGCGGGAATTTTGCTAGTGGGAACAACTGATGGGAGTGCAGGTGGTTCGTATCCCATCATTAGGTAGAATGGGGTTCGTTTGGTGACAGAGTGTGTTCAGCTGTTGTAGGAGAATTCTAGAGTGGTAATCCATTTGTACCAGGATTCGGGGTTCTGTGCACAGAAGATGTGGAGATAGGCATCAATCTCCTGATTGATCCTTTCTGTCGCACCATCGGTTTGTGGGTGGTAGGCGGTACTCATGTTGAGCTTGATTCCAAGGAGTCGTCCCATTTCTTGGAAAACTTTAGAGGCGAATTGAGATCCTCTGTCTGAAATTCCTTTGTCAGGAAGTCCAAAGCGACGGTAGACGTTGTCAATGTAGGCATTTGCAGTTCTTGTGGCATCGATTTTCTTTGTGCAAGGGATGAAAATTGCCCCCTTTGTAGCTCCATGGTCGACCACGGCCATAATGCTATCGAAACCATTACTCTCTGGGAGATCCGTGTGAAAATCGTACGTCACTAGCGAAAATGGCCTAGTGGTTTTGGATTTGATGGGCATTAATGGTGGAGCGGTGGGGTGGCGATTGATCTTCATTTGTTGGCACATTGCACAGCCCTGCACAAAGTTCTTGATGAACACTGACATCCCTGGCCACCAGTAGTCCTTCCGGACTTTCTCCAGTGTCCCAAATTGTCCAGGGTGTCCTGCGCTGGGTAGATCATGATAACGTTGGACTATCTTCCTTCGGAGGTCTTCGTCATCTGGTACCACACACTTGTCTTTGTAGTACAAGATGCCATCGTCAAATTTCCAGTCTTCCAGGTTTGATCGGATTTGTGGGGGTCCGTCTTCTTTGGCGGTGCGAATGGCGTCAACAATCAGTTTGTCATTGACCATCTTGTGTACAATTTCGTCCTTTAGTTCAATGTCAATTGAGCGAAGGAAGAGTTTGTCGGGGAGGAGAATGATGTCTTCGTTGTCGGTGTCTTCACCTGGGATGTGGTCTGGTCGTCGAGATAGTGCGTCGGATTGTATCATCTTTGCACCAGGGGTGTGTACAAGTTTGATGTTGAGCTGGGATAGCATCAGATTCCATCTCGCTTGTCGTCGGTTCAACTTCCGGGCTTCTCGGAAGTATGTGAGGTTTTTGTGATCGGATAGAATCACGACTGAATGTTGGGATCCATGGAAGTAGTGTCGCCAGGTTTCTAATGTGCGGATAATGCCTAGAAGTTCTCGGTCGTAGATTTCATAGTTCCGTTCTGTTTTCGAGAACGATTTAGATATGAAACCACATGGGTGCCATGATCCGTTGGCGTCACGTTGTTGTAGGACTGCTCCTGTTGCATGTTTTGAGGCGTCGCTTTCTACCACAAATGGCTTCGTGGGGTCAGGCATCAGCAACACAGGCACTTCCAGGAATTTGTCTTTCAGGGTAGTGAAAGCTTTGTGACATTCATTGGTCCATTCCCATTTCTTGTCTTTCTTGGTGAGTTCGTTCAGCGGTTTGGCAATTTCCACATATTTTCCGATGAACCTGCGGTAAAAGTTTTGGAATCCTAGGAATGATCGGACTTCCTTTACTGTAGTTGGCATAGGCCAGTCGCGCATCCCTGCAAGTTTGACAGGGTCCATGGAGATCTTGTTTGGTTCAATGATGAACCCAAGGTATTCCACTCTTGTGGTGTCAAATTGGCATTTCTCTGCTTTGAGGTAGAGATCGTTGTCTTGTAGTCTTTGTAAGACTCTGCGTGTGCGTTCTCGGTGTTTTTCTGGATCGTTGAAGAAGATGAGGATGTCGTCCATGTAGATGATGACCCATCCTTCGTCTATCATGTCTCGGAAAAGGTGGTTCATCATTGCTTGGAAGGTACCGGGTGAGTTCATTAGTCCAAAGAACATCACCATTGGTTCGAATAACCCTCGGTTGGTCTTGAACGCTGCTTTCCATTGGTCACCATCTTTGATGCAGATGTTGTGATATCCCCATCGAATGTTGAGTTTGGTGAAGACAGTTGCTCCTTTGAGTTTATCGATGAGTTCGCTAGCCAGCGGTAGGGGGTAAGTGTTAGGTATTGTTCCTTCGTTGAGTCGTCGGTAGTCCTGACATGGTCTTAGGGCTTCCGAGTCTTTCTTTGCAACGAAGAAGAACGGAGATGCTTGTGGGGAGTTGGATTCTCGGATGTATCCTTTGGCTAGATTTTCCTTGAGAAACTCGTTGAGTTTTTCTTGCTCTAAGGGGCTGAGCGGATAGACCTTGCAGTCTTTTGGCACGAAATCTGTCTTCAGATCTATGGCGTGATCCCAGGGTCGGCTTGGTGGGAATCGTTCGGATGCTGCTTTCTCAAAGACTTTTCTGTAGTCTTGAAGATAGTCGGGGATGATTTCGTCAAGGGATTTCTTTGGTTCCTTATCTTCTCGTTTATGTTCCAGAGCTTGCAAAATTGATGTTTTCGCACGTATCCACACCTGCTGTGTGTGGTGTCTGATTGCTGGATGGTGTGTTATCACCGTCTGTCATATCGTGGTAGTTGGCCTGATTGGCCCGTACACAAGGTAACTTGTATGGAGCGGCCACTTCCGTTCCGGCATGGCATAAACTCGGATGGAGGCTGCCGCTATCACCAGCGTTAGACCCTTTAGGGATCAGTTCATTGGCTGGATTTTGGGGGTTAGACACATAGATGCAGGTTCTGGTCTAGTAATCATCCTCGGCAATTCAATATTTGGCTAGGACATGTCACATTTCGTATGAAGACCGGCATGCCGCCAGCTGGATATCCAGCGTGACAAGCAGATCGGCATTCTTCTGTGGAGGTATATACCATCAGGGTTAACATCACCCTCCTGGCATTGTTTTGGCAACCTACAATTACAGGCAAGGTAGTAAACATATATCTATGAGCAGGCGAGCCCACTGCACGACAGGGTAATAAACCGCGTATCCCCAAAAAGCATACTTAACAGGATGCAGTTTATGCGACAACGAACGCCAACTGAAGTCAAGCACGTTGGTACGGGTTGACATGACGCCAATAGCTCGCGGATCCATCCACAGAGGTATAGTAAAACGAGCACTGGCCCATAATGAACCGTGGACACCCCATTCTGGATATCTGCCACGCAGATTGGGGCGGAGGTACTGCCTGAGCCTCTCAATAAACACCGGGCATCGAGAGGGTCGTGCTTGATCATCAGATGATGGAACAAACCAGTTTAAGCAGCGATCTGGGTCAGGGAAGAAGTCCCAAGATGCCAGATCGCAGGACTTCCAATGGAAATGGCCGTCTTCTGAAGGGGACGGGAAAGAACGACGTGAGGGCGAGTGTAGCGAGTACCAAATTACAATGCGTTGTACTCTGTCAGGAGGTAAGGCACAGGTTTAATCGAAGAGACAATACCCACCAAAGGGGAGTCTCGTATGGCTTGAATACGCTCCGAAACTTGGAAGTCATCCGTAGTTGACGAAAGGAAAGGATTGAGGTGATGCAATGATTGATGATCACAGGAAAATTACTGTGTATAGATAAAAAATTAGCTAAGGATCAAGAAATCGACTTAACCTAGTGATGTATTCACACGAGACTTAAGCACCCATAAAAGGCAAATTATGAGTTTATGGACCAATCGAAATTAGAGAAATACCAATTACAAACAAGCAAAAATATTGTAAAGTTTTGGAACTTTGGACGCTGGAAAGAACTCAATGGAGTATCCACTCCATCCTCGTAATCCTCTGTGTGTTCCTGTGTAAGTGGGGGTTCCTCCTTGGTGAATATTCCGACTGCCGGTTCGTTCTGGCAGTATGCGATGAGAAAGTCTTCATTGATCTCTTCTTCGTCTTCGACTATTCGGAAATAGTCGCTAAGTCCTTCTGATTTTCCAGGATTCTCTTCGGAACAATCAGGTGCTGGGGTAGGTGGCGTGTTTTCCTCTAGTAGTTGTTCTCGGATGGCTCTCATCTGCTTGATGTCTACTGCTCGCATCAATGTTTGCGACAGTCGTTGGGTAATGCGTGATTCATCGATTTCGAGTGTGCCGTCGCTCCACGATATGATTGGATCTACCCGTTTTAGCCAGGGTAATCCAAAAATCAGGTGGTCTTTCCCGAGTCCAGTGACAACACATCTTTCCTTGATGATGGCTGTCCCTATCTTGGCAATAACCCAGGTAAAGTGGGTAATAGTTCCTTGTTTGTTCAGGGTGCCATCAACGTTTCGTGCTGTAATCGGTTGTCGGAGTGGGAGTAGCGGGAGGTGATGTGTCTTGGCAAAGACGGAGTCGATAAATGACCCTTGCGCTCCAGAGTCAATGAGAGCTTTCGTGCCAGCGATTGTTGTATTTCCATCTAGAGGGTCTTGTAGAGAGATTGGGATATGCATAGATTCAGCATAAAAATCAGTAGCTACAAGTACACTGGAAATATCAATCGGGCGAGGAAGTACTGACGTCAGCTTTGCAGTCTTCCTCTTCAAAAACCCTCAGCCTCTGCTTTGGTGTAGAATTCAGCGGCTTCTTCTTGGGGCATGTCAGCTAGGACTGCTCTGACATATTTGATCAACTCGGCTCCCTTCTCAGGTTTCTTGTGGAAACGGCTGTCGTTGTTGTTAGAATAGGTCCTTCCAAAGTTCTTTCTTTGAAGACACTGTTGGATCGTGTGACCCTTCTTGGAGCAATAGTAGCACAAGTTGTTCTTCTTGTGGTGTTCTCTTTCCTCCTGGGTGAGGCGGCGTTTAGGTGGATCGGTGGTGAAACGATCAACATCCATAGCCATTGGGTCTCGGGCACCGGTAGGTGTTTTGTAAGCACCTTTGACCATATCAGATGTCTTGATGATACGGGTATGTCCCATGATTGTCTTGGCACGTCGCCAGTTGTTGTCAAACTGGACGGCTTTCTTGACCCAATCGTCGAATGTGGTAGGAGGGGAATCGGAAAAGAGAATTTTCTCTCGGAGTTTGGGGGTAAGTCCTTCCATGAAGATCTCGATCTTTGCAGTGTCACCGCTGAGATCGGTTCGTGCAAGAATATTCTTGAAGACGGTGACAAATTTGTCAGCTGTCCCATCCTGTCGTAAGGCTTTGAGTTGGAGAAGTGCGGCAGCTTTGTCATCGGTAGGGGAAAAGGCTTCTTTGAATTGGTGGATAAACTCAACATAGGTGGCTTTCCTTTTAGCTGCTGAGTATTTATTGTGAAATTCTAATCCCCATGCTGCTGCAGTTCCTTCTTTGAGAAAGGATAGGGCAATGCGAATCTTCTTGTCATCTTCGAGTTGGTTGAGGTTGTTTAGAATGAGGTAGTCTTCAAGTTCCTGAATGAACTTTCTGGTCTTGGACTGGTCTCCGGAGAACGTTTGGGGTTTGGCTCCAATGTCCTTCTTGTTGTTGTTGTCTTGTGACATTTCGTAGTTGAAATCGAAATCGGTCTCTGGTTCAATTGTTTCTGCACTGGGGCGCTCCTCTGGCTCAGCTGTGGGGCTCTCCTCTAGCTGTTGTTGTACTTGGTGTTCTTCTTCTTCCTCTTCGGGCAAGACAGAAGCGCTGGTAGATGGGACTAGTGATGGGTTCCTGGATATTGCTGTGGGTAACGGTGCGAAGCGTTGCTGTTCCTCCTCGTCTACTTCAATGTCATGTTCTCTTTGAGCTCGGACAATAGCAGGGGTCTTATGAGGTCGTTCAGGGGTGGGGAAGTCTAGAGCGTGGAAGTGTCTGTTTTCAACAGCAACGGTGGTGAATGTGAATCTGCCAAGGGAAAGAGAGGCGTAGCACCAGCGGTTATTGTTGGGATTAAAGCCGCAGTAGTTTCCGTTGGTGAACTTGTAGACGTTGTTGGTTCCTTCTACTAGAGTGGTATTTCGTGGGGGGTGGTCTGCCCTGTGTACGACCATGGTGACTGAGTGGTAGCCGCAACGGCAATCGGCCTGTTGCGTGCTTCTGCTGTGTTGTCGTGGGGTGGGCCTGCGCTAACAATGAGCGGGCCTTCTGAACAGCTTGACCTTTTGTTAAGGCAGAGCCTAACAACTTAGGTAATACTGTTTACGCTCGATGTCTTTGATAAACAAAGACAGAGATTTGTCAGCAGCTGCGGCTGTACTGACGACCTGGTGAGATTGACGAAGCAAGGGACTTAAAGGCGAAGTAAAGAACTAAGCAGTTAGGTAGATTGCCTAGGTCAAGCTGAGGAGCCTCGACCAAATGGTACAGGTTTATATACCTATCTAGTAGTTCTAAATATAGCACATGCGCAGCATGCTGAGTAAGTAATGAGTCATGCGCAGCATGATGAGTAAGTACATAAGTCAGTATGACTCAATGTGAGTCAGAAAGAGTCAGATAAGGTATAAGTCTCTCACAATCGTGAGAGATACAGAGTAAGCATGGAGAAAGGTGAAAAATGCGCAGTGATGCGCAGCATATGTGAGTAATCGTGCATAGGTAAGCGGGCCGGGGTATGTAAGGAGAAACATGTAAGCAAAATCATAACAGGTGGGGGCGACTGCAGGAGCAAGGGAGGCCGGTGCTACACCATGCCCCCCTGCAGCAGCAGTGGAGGGAGCGGATGCTGCGCTTGCAGCACCCTTAGGAGCAGCAGTGCGTGCAGGGCGCTGCTGGGGGGAAGGAGACGGCAGGAGAGCATCCAATGCGTCCCTAACACGTCGGATTTGGGGGAGACACTCCTCATCCACACTGAGGTAGTCTGTGATATGAACAGATGCCGCGCAAGCAACTGTTGAGACAAGGCAGTCTGCAATGAGCTTTGCCTGAAGCTCATATACAGCACTAGGAGGACAGTGGTCTATCCAGCCTTGTATAGTGACAAGAGCATCAGTAAGGGCCTCTACATTATTCCTGATGGCTGCTTCTGTAGCCTGTAAAGACAGGGTATAAGAGTCCTTCTCTTCATGTCCGGGAAACAGAGCTTTGAACTCTGTTTGAGTGGGAGAGCCTGCCCTGGAGGCAGTTCTAGACTTGGGCTGCGCTACAGCAGCACCAGAGGCGTTTTTCCTGCGCTTGTGCTCTGGGGAGGAAGGGGCTGAAGGAGCAGGGCCCTCATCTGCATCGAAATCATTGTCCTCCTCCATTGCTGGAGTGGGACGCTTGTTCCAAGCGCCAGAGGGGCCCTGGGGTGTTTCTTCACCATCAAATACGCCATAGTCATGGCCATAGCCCTTCTGGGGTGTGGATGGCGTTGGAGTTGGATCCGGCGGCCGGGGAGTCTTCTTGCTGCCTCCTGCACTACTCATAGCGCAGACAGGCGGATATACTGGAGAATAAAGCGGTGTGCAAGCTGCTGGAGGGCGAATTTGCGTCGCTGTTGTGGCTGTGATGTTGGTGGTAACAGATCAAAAGGGATGACCAGGTCTGGTACCTCCCTCAAGGCCATTACACACAAGAAGATCTCCATCGGGGGATGCTTCTGTCTCATCTCCCCTGCAAGCATCCATGCGGGCATCCTGCAGTGTCAACACTGCTGGGCTTGGGGTCACCTCATTGCCACCTGCAGGCAGCAGTTCAACTCCTGCGTGCATTGCGGCTATGGCCATGATTTGCATAACCATTGCAAGCTTGCCCACTGCTGCTGGGGCAAGCCTGACGCCAATCCTCCGGTTCCTGCCACTCCTGATGATGCACCATGCCCACATGCACCTAGGTGCATCAACTGTGGCAAGGAGCACGAGGCTGATTCATCCAAGTGCCCTTTTGCAAGACATTAGTTTGATGCTGGATGGATCCAGCACCAATGTGCTGTCAACGATGCGGTAGGCTTTTCTGTTAAAGCACTGCAGAGTTATACTGACGCACTACCACCCAGGAGGAGACCGATTCAGATTGGTCAGGGTGAACGCACTGCCTGCACATAACTTTACTTTATGCGATACAATCATGTACAGTAAGCAACAAAAGTGTTCTAATGTTTGCTACTTTTATAAAGATGCTTTAATAGCTCAGGAAGTAAAATTGATAAAATCATCGAAATATTACCCAATATAGTGTAAGATCATAGCTTGAAGCTGACATAAGCATGGGTCTGTGCGATAGGGTTTGGTGGATGATATAAGCAAAACAACACAGTGACTCGTTGGAACAGTTTTGTAACTGCTTCATAGAAAACTAAGAATTACCTTATAAGTCATGTGACACTCTACTTTGTTGATTGTAATCAACAAGGTCATGTGACCAGAGTGTGATACTAGTATATAAGTAGCCCTCCGGTCCATCCTGGACCCCCAACTCTGCTATGAAGTCCATCACCAAAGCTCAAACTATTTGTGTTGTTGAACTGCTTCAATCTGGTGCATCTATTCGTCAGATCAATAGAGACACTAGTGTTGGCCTTACTTCTATCTCTAGAATCTGTAATCAACATCTTCCAGACCTTGATAAGTCTTCTGGTGGCCGGCCAGCCAAGCTCACTTCTGCCAACATCGACTACACCAAATGTGCCATGTGCATAGGCAAGCCTTCTACAGCCACTGAGGCTATACAGGCCTTATGTAACATCACCAACCAAGCCCTCTAAGCTCATACTGTGCACTGTGGCTTGCATAATGCTAGTTGAAAAGCTGTAAAGAAGAGGAAAAAGCCTGCACTCAAAAAACAGCATAAGTGCCTTTGGAAGGAATTTGCAGAACAATATCTGCACTGGACTGTGAAGGACTGGAAGCATGTTATATGGTCTGATGAGACTAAAATCAACCGCTTGGGGTCAGATGGGATACAATGGGTCTGGAAAGAAGAGGGAGAGGGCCTCAATGCATGCACTGTGCAGGAAACAACTAAATATAGTGGTAGAAGTATCATGGTGTGGGGTTGTATGGGGTGGGGGTTGGATATGCTATTAGAATTGAAGGTAATATAGATGCCCAATTTTGCACACAGATTCTAGATGAAGATCTTTGGCAAACTCTGGAGTGGTATAAACTCGAACCTGAGAACATTATACAGTGACTCAAACAATTGTCCGGATGTTTCGCACCTTTTGAGTATTTGCTTAATAACTTTTGCTATACTAAAGTTTGAATTATAGTGTTGGTACATAAAACAAAGCATTCGATCTCTGCTACAAGAATATATAAAGGTTACATAATTCGGATCAAAGCCCGTTGAGATATAGTAGAAACAAGTCAGAGATACATCCGGACAATTATTTGACTATGTACATTAGATATATAAAATTCAGCCATTAGTTCTATTGATCTTGGTCTTATCTGACCATACCACCCTCTTCCAGTCCTCTACAGTGCGTTCCTTGTGCTTGTGGCACCATGCTACGCGCACCTTCTTTTGAGCAGAAGTAAGCAAGGGCTTTGGCTTCAACACAACAGCATAGAAATCATTTTTCTTAAGTACATTTCTGACTGTTTGCAGGGAGACAGTGTTGGAAATGATGGTGTTAATATGTTTGGTGACCCGCACAGCATTAGTGCATCTGCCATGGTTGAATTGTGCCAGAACAGCTCGTTTATCAGTAGGGGTGAGCTTAGAAGGGCGGCCAGAAGAAGGTTTAGAGCAGTTGGAACAGATTTCTTGAAGCACTGTAGCCACAGTAGACTTGCCTACATTGAGTTTGGAGGCAATAGACTGGACAGAGTAATTGTTAGAAGCCAGAGAAATAATGTTTTCCTTCTGAGCAGATGGAATAGGCCGCATGGTAAATTGTGGGGATCTGATAGCATTTCAGCTGCTTATATGTATTGCAAACACAGCCATATGGCTGTAGTGCATAGCCTCTAAGGCTGTGCTGCACTGCCAAGGGCTATGCACACTGCAATTGGCTGTGTCTGTGTTTCTGGAAGCACAGTCAAATAATTGTCTGGATGTATCTCTGACTTGTTTCTATTATATCTAAACGGACTTTGATCCGAATTACGTAACTTTTATATATTCTTGTAGCAGAGGTAAATGCTTTGTTTTATGTACCAACACTATAATTCAAACTTTAGTATAGCAAAAGTTATTAAGCAAATACTCAAAAAGTGCGAAACATCCAGACAATTGTTTGAGTCACTGTATCAAAGAACTTGCGCTTGGCCACCTTGGTGGTCCTGCAGAACACCTTGTAATCAGTGACTGCCCTGGAAGTGTGATACACTCTGACAGCCTCAGAGCACTCCAAATTCCACCAGGACTTTGACTTGGTGGAGATGCGGGCAGTCTTTGAGTTGTTATCCCAAGACTGCTTAATAGCAGTTGCAATGGCGCCTGTGCAGTGTTCAATTGCTTCTGCTGTTGTGAGACCAGATGTGTCCAGTGCTCACAAAGAAGAGAACAGCTCCTTTAGAAACTCTTCCTCTTGCTCGCTGCCCCTTGGCAGAGTGACACGCTCAGCAGCCAGCTGCACAGGCTGGATGGGGAGCGTGACGGTCAGAGGAGCATGGTCAGAGGGTCCTTTCCACTCTGTGACCACGCTGTGTGAAGTCCCTGCAGTGCGACCCACAGGGAGGAAGAATAGATCAATGACTGACGGCCTAAGGCTGACAGCATGTGGGAAGTGAGTAGGAGTGTGTACTGGTAGTACGCTGGCCTCCAAACCCAGGTCAAGCGCAATATCGCATAGTTCAGTTGCAACATGATTTGTAGAGTTGTAGTCTGGGTCCCAGACTGACGACTTGCAGTTGAAGTCCCCCACCATGCAAAGCATGCTTGGGAGATGAGGGGCATTGTCACACAGCCAGCGAATGGCAGTACCATCCCCTGGGCTGGAGTAGACATTGGCAAAGTGTATTTGAGCACCTGTGCTCCCATACAATGTAGTGACCACCACATCATTGTGGTTGGCGAGGTCAGTGTGAAATGCAGGCCATATGCCTGCAAGACGCCTATGCACAAACGTCATAACACGTGGGCGGTCAGTATCGGATGCTGGACGTCTAAACATGACCAGCCAGTCCGGATGAGTGGGAGCACCAATCACTGCCTCCCCTTCTGGGCTGGTAGTGGACACAGTGCAACGTATTAGCCTCTAGGGAGGCTCTTGTAGCAGAAGAACGTCAAAATCATTCTTACGCTCCTCCAAGAGGGATGACACAAGATCATAGTTTCTATTCACATTCTGTGAGTAGAAGCAAAGCATAGATACATATTTGTGACGCATAAAGCAATTTAAACGTGAGCAGTACAATCACCCAGAGCTGTCTGAATCGGTCTCCTCCTGGGTGGTTGAACGTTAGCATAACTTTGCAGTGCTCTAGCAGAAAAGCGTACCGCATCATTGACATCATACCGGCACTGGATCCAGCCAGCGTCAAACCGGTGACGAGAGAAGGCGCACTTGGACGAATCCGCTGTGTGCGCCTTGCCACAGTTGATGCACCTGGGTGCATGGGGGCACGGTTCACCATCGGGAGTGGCAGGCACCAGGGGATTTGCATCAGGCTTCTCCCAACAGCAGTGGAAGAGCTTGCAATGGTTCTGCGTGTCAGTTGGGTGACCCCAAGGCTGCCAGGTGGATAACTGGTGCCTTTTGCACATCGCCGGGTGGGGGGACCGAGTCTATTGCTGGTCTTCCTCCCATTAATTTGCACATCAGGAAACTGGTTGAACGTGGCCAGGCGCATATTGGCACCCTAATTGGCAACCACCCTACGCTGTCACTCATTAGTGACAAACACCAGCTGTATGAAGGAACAATGCGTCTCCCTTTGTCTCTCTCCAACTTGTCGCAATGCGTCTCCCTTTGTCTCTCTCCAACTTGTCACAATGTGTGCGCTGCAACTTGCTCTCTACGGTTGTGGACTCTGATGCACATGCTGTGTGCATTTCTGAGCCTCTCAACCCTGTCCATAGAGAAGCAGTCCCAGGCCTCTGCCTGTTGGACACGCACTCTGGCAAAGTTACATTTGGCATCATTATTGCAGCATCTAAGGATGCCCTTGACTCTTGTCGCACCTATTTGGATGTGATTCGCGCGGATGCAGATCTGTCTGACACCACAGTGTTGGTGGCAGCTGATGTGTCTGTCCCCAAGAGCAGGAAGCACCAAGTGGTTGCTGCCTGCTCCCTCCTTCATGGCACTTTTGGGCCAGAGGAGTACACTATGGCATCAGACAGGGCCCTCTCTGATGATGTCAAACTCACAGCCATTGACTTGTCCATAAGCAAGGCTGTTTTGCGCAACAACTGTGTCAAGATAGTTGTGCTCTCAAAAGGGCCACTTGGCTCAACTGCTAAGTGGACCCAGAGCTGTGTGGCAGGCAGCGGCAAGGTCAAGGGTTCGATCCTCACAGGTCGCAACTTTTGTATTGCAGGTCCTGAAGTCTGCAGCTTCATCACATGATTATTGGTTCAACCCTGTGACGTGACAGAAGCACATGACATGAGTCCTTCCTTGGTAAAGGAGGTTCGCAGCTGGGTTACTGGTGCTCTAGGCACGGCCGCAGCATGATGGTTCCACCTGACCATGGAAAATCTTAAGTAAGCATAGTGGTCACATGACTTTGCCCGCAAGGGACCGAAAGAATAGGGGATGGTAAGAGTGGGTATGGAGGTGAAAACAAGCCGAACGGCCTGGGTAACTCCCTAATTGGTAGTCATTTATGTAAGAGCCTCAAGAGCATCACCCTCAGCTGCGAAAATGGCATCAAATGCTGGCTTCTATTTGTCATACTTATAACGAGCACTCAAGCATGTTTTGAGAAGCTTTTCTGTAGCGGGCAGTGTCAGGTCATTCTCGCCCTCAGCCTGAGCAAACTGCTCAATGATCTCCCAAGCTTTGGGATCCCCTAATCCAGATGATTGTGACTGCTTGGCCTTGATCATTTCCGGATCCCTTCCATAGAATATCAGAAATGTACCCTAAAGTGAAATTAATGAAAACCTTACCTTTGTATCCCTGTGTGATTCCAACAGTTCCAGATTGTTTCAGAACTAACAGCACTCCAGGCTTCAACTGCTATGCCAAATGCTTCAAGAAGATCCATTTTCCGGATATCATCTTCTCCATTTGTATCCTTCTGAATGGCGTGCATGCAGTAAGCATGCCAGTAGTAATGAACCTTGAAGCACCGGATGATGCCTGCATCAAGTGGTTGGACAAACAGGGTGTGATTAGGCTCGAAAAATAGCATCTCAATATTTGTTGGCTGATACGAGATGGTATGTCCTAAGAAGTTGTCGAGAGTTAGGCAAAACTTTTCGGCTCTCCTTCCGAAAATAGGTGTCAATTTCTTTGATGTAGCTGTCAGGAAATTCATTAGTGATCAAAGAAGTGATATTCGATCGCAGGGACACTTACATTTCAAAGAACTGAGAGGTCATTCATGCCATTTTATTGTTCTGGTAGTAAAAACCACATCTGCCAGGTGGTATTTTCTCAAAACAACGAGGACATTTGGCTTTTCCAATAAAAAAAATTGGCCACCTCTCTGACCCATTGGCATTCACTAAGAATTCTAGTGTGATACGAAATTTACTGGACTTCTTCCCTGACATCTGCTCCCGCGCCAAGCCACAATCACCAGGAGGCGCCCTAATTGGTGATGTCAGTCTCGCATATGTCAAAGAGGGGCCAAAGACTCACAAAGGATACCACGCCAACTCATCAAAATTAAGGCGATCTTTGAGGCCATAACTGGAAGAATGTCAATTTCCAGAAATGAAGTGATCAAGATCAAAATTCCTACGTCTTGCAGAATTTCCACACCCAACCCTCACTTCGGAGTCGTTTCTGTTTGGGAACCTGTAGTAAATCCTTGAATACCCTCTGTTTTACTCCCAGCATTGGCCCTGTAACCAACTCCTTCTTAGCTTCCATGTGTCTAGTCCAAAGAACCAGACACTCCTCCACATCCGGCCTTGTCACAATGTGAACCCTTTTCGCTGAGAGTAAGGTAGGATTGGCGTGCAGCTTCAATTGATCTTCGGCTCAACCTTTTTCAGACAGGTGACATGAGAGCGATGATTGTGTAAATATTAAGGCCCCATCCTTCTTATTCTTGAAGTAGGCGACGACGGCAGATTGAGATATGGATGGATTGTTGTCGCAATAGTCGACAACCATCAACCAATCATTTAATGTGAGATTATCACAGTTATGACTTTTGATACACTTGGCTGATGTAGCTGGCGCCTGACCATTCGCGAGTTTCTTCAGCAGCTGCTTGTTTCTTGGTTTGTATGGCTTTGGAAGGTCTCGAGGCTTGCGCACGAGTGACTTGGGCATGGTTGAGAGTTGCTTTGCTGGAATTCAGGGTTCCTTATTTTTTGAAACATTTTCAAACATATTTCTCCAAACTGAGCAGCCAATAAGGAGTGGAATAATGCACGGATCATGCCTTTTTGAAGCTCAGAGATGTAGTTACTGAAGCTGACCCTCACTCTACTAATGCATAATGTACAAAATAGGCTACACATTATTGAATATGAGAATTCGTGCATAAATTGGCGGTAACCATGTCCGTTCCAGGCTCGAGCTATGCATTACCGGCTATTATGCATGATTAGCTAATACACTATGAGATAGTCGACTGTAGTCAGAGGGAATATTTTCCTGATGGCCTAAGGGGGAACAAATAGAACCAAATAGCCAGATGCATTGGTATTGGCGCTTAGGCCGGGTGGCCATGGCCACAGCCACTTCGATCATCAAGCATTGAAAGCTTGATCAGGGACCACATTCTATATGGCCACTACAAGAACAACTACTGCAGGCGCAGATATTGCGATGGACACCACCCGGGTCAGGTCTACGCTTCGACAAGGCGGATTACAAGCCTGGGAAAGGGAGCTCCTCGGCAGCCCGGAAGTGAAGAGGAAGGCAACAGTGGCGCAGTTGTGTACGTCCCCAGTCTCTGTGAAGGAAGACCTTGGCTTCGAATGATGAAAATTTACCGCAGATTTTCTCGATTACTACTTTCAGGCACTCGGGTACTTGGCTGGTCGCAAGGAGCGACGCTTAAGATTTGATCAGGATACTGCTTCCCGCCGTGTAGAAGGCCTCGAGTACACCAAGGAATTTAAGTCATATTGTGGCAGAGAACGGGTACTGCTACGACGACGTCGCACGAAGCTCAAGGTCGACCAGTTTCATATAATCGCTCAAGTCGGTCAGGGTGGATATGGGGAAGTCTACCTTGCAAGGAAGCAAGAGACCGGGGAAGTCTGTGCATTGAAGAAGATGAGGAAGAAGACCCTACATAAGATGGATGAGGTGCGAATCTGCCTGTATACTCAACGTTTACTGACCTAGACTATAGATTAGGCACGTACTAGTTGAACGCGACATTTTGACCGCCACCAAAACCCCCTGGCTCGTTCGACTACTTTACGCGTTTCAAGACTCCGAGCACGTCTATCTAGCGATGGAGTACGTCCCGGGTGGTGACTTCAGGACCCTCTTGAATAACTCAGGGGTTTTGAAAGAAGAGCACGCTCGGTTTTATATCAGCGAAATGTTTGCTGCAGTTAACGAGCTGCACAAGTTGGGTTACATTCATCGAGATCTCAAACCGGAGGTATGTCTGTCTCTAGCGAACTAGGCTACAATCTAACAACAACTTTCCACAGAATTTCCTGGTCGATGGCACCGGTCACGTCAAGCTCACGGACTTCGGCCTAGCGACAGGAGCGCTCAACCCGAAAAGAATAGAATCCCTTAAAATCAAGGTCATCTTATGCGACACACCTCCCGAATCGATTTAACACATGCTTTTACAGCTTGACAAGGTCAAAGACAACCAGATAATTCAACGCTCAACTATGGAGCGTCGCTCGATCTATCGCTCGATCAGGAATGAGGAACCTCGCTACGCCGATTCCATCGTTGGATCCCCTGATTATATGGTCATTACCACGTCACTCCGCAACTGTTAACTAAGGCTAACACTTATAAAGGCACCTGAAGTGCTTCGTGGCAAGCCTTACACTTACTCAGTTGATTACTGGTCACTGGGGTGCATCCTCTTCGAGTTTTTGGCTGGGTTCCCTCCTTTCACCGGTAGCAATCCAGAAGAAACATGGACCAATCTGAAGAACTGGACCAAGGTCCTGCGCCGGCCAGAGTACGACAAACCCGAAGATCTCATCTTCAACCTGTCTGATGTTGCATGGGATGCAATCACAAGGTCTGAAATCACTTTTCTATCAGGAGTTTTCACTAGCTAACTTAGTTGCAGGCTTATTGCTCACGCGAGCGTGAGGTTCTCCAACCTCTCTCAACTCAAGTCGCACCCGTTTTTCACTCGAGTCAAGTGGGACGATCTTCGTTCCGTTCGAGCTCCATTCGTGCCAGTGCTGGATTCCGATACCGATACAGGCTATTATGACGATTTCACCTCCGCCGAGGATATGGCCAAATATGCCGAGGTCAAAGAGAAGCAGATGAACGTAGAGAAAGTGCTGGAGAAGGAGGACCCACTCGATCGAGGAGTCTGGGTTGGATTCACGTTTGGGAAGAACGGTCCAGGTCTGAAGGCTAGTGGACTCGCGAACCATTACGACGATGGAGCTTTAGCGACAATTTTCTGATTCACCTTGAGCTGAAACGCCCTTGGAGAAATCTCTTATCAGATCCTTTCGTGTACACGCCTTCACATTCATTACCTTCACGTCGGCATAGAAAGTGTCAAGCACCTATTCACTGTATTTCGGAACAAGTTGTACAATTATGCTATGCCGAGAGAGCGAAGATACAGACTATCATCTATAAATCACAACAGGCTTTTAGCAGAGGGAAAGTAGATATGTAACAAGTGTAAGTAAAGGTATGTTCAAGTAGAAGAAGTCCGTAAAAGACAAGTGTCCAACAGTTCATGGCGTGTAGCTGATTAAACGGGGGACGAACGTAAATAGTTGACATAAAAGGAACGTCGTTGAAAAGGCATGAGTAAAAACATAGAAAGGCTTCGGTTCCAGTGTAGCAAGGCTTGAGGTATAAAGATGTCATGTGACCGTGCACAGAGTGAGTTCATTCCCTAGGACATAAACTTCCGTGTCGTCACAGAGAGGGTAAACGTGAGTTGATCAGACTCTCCGTGCAGGAATGCGGATGATATGGCGATGATCAGGGATTCTTGCGTCCCACCCATATTCTCGTGCCAGCTGACATCCAGACTGATGATTAGCTTAAATCCTGCCAATATTGGGTTCCGCTCACCTTAGGTCGTTTCTCAAAATCGTTGGCGTTGCAATCAGTAATCTCCGCCGATTTACGCTTCACTCGAAGCGTGATAGGTTCGAGCGTCTGCACCTCCTACGTTCGCAAAAATGATGTTAGTACACCGTTCTGGCAATGGAGGTAATCTTGCAAAGAACTCACAGGTGTCAAGGGTCCTGCGGAAGAGTCTGCAGTGGACGGGGACGAAAGGGGTGAGTCGTCTGAGTCGAACATCGACAAATCGTGGACCTTGATAGAGATGCCTTCCGACATGTATTGGTCGTGGATGGACCATTCTATCAGGGTTGCATCGATTGGGACATCAGCGGGAACGGGAGGATGCTGGATCTCTGCGGTACAGTCCTCGTCCATCGGGGTACCAATATCATCCTGAAGGGCGACGGAAGCTGAAGCCAGGCTAATGAAAGAGTAGGCGGACGCGGCAGAGAAGGCACTAGTAGTACCATTCGGTGTCGTCTTCGTCAACACGGTCGGGACAAGAGGTGAGAGGTGCTGGTGCTGGACCGAAGTCGATGAAGTCACGGAAATTGCTGGAGAGTATGCTTGCTCGATGATTGGAAGAGGGATCGTGCTAACATGGCGGTGATCGCAGGCTACGGCTTTCGCGACGTTGACGGTGAGGCCAAGCTTTTGAGCGCGAGTGCGGGCATGATGAGTGGGACTGTAGCTCTCGCGGATCTGTTCTGCAACACGTCTATAGTGGGAGTTGGCATCTCGGAGAATGCGTATTAGGTTGCGGACATGGTAGGACTGGAGAGGTGCAGAGTAAGCTTGAGAAGACATGATTATGCAAGCGTGTAGAAATGAGACGTGGATATGTCAAGATTGTGAGCTGGAAGCTGGAAGCAGGTCGTCGGGTCGTGAAGCACGCGCGGCGTGAATGATCCAAGAACAAAAGAAAAGAGACAGACTCGGACTGACAAGCAGGCGCGAACTATTAGACTCGGAAGATAGAAGATGAACGAGTGATGTTGGAACTCCAGCTCGGCGACCGTGAGTTATTATATGAGACTGGCTCTAGGACCCACAGAAAGTCAGGTGCAGGCGATATTAACAATTACGAAACCAGGCAACCCTTTGTTCTTGTTCTTGGTAAGTTTAGTCTGCCCAAATCCGTCGATGCTTTTGTTCTTCGACTCGCTGCCTATTTGCCCCTTGGGGCTATATCATCCCGAATCCGAAGGATCCCCAATTTGATTGCCGAACAGTTGGATGAATCAATGACTTAATGACAATTAGACGCCCAATCCTCGTCCCTCCAGTTTCCTTCCTTCTATCCGACGGTTCCACATGCCAGGGGTTTTACTAGGTGCAGCCCAAAAGGTCAGGCTCGTGTACCACCAATAAGACTTTGTTTATGCACTCGCGTCCCACTATAAGGGGCACTTCACAATTTCTACGTCATCCACCCAAAAAGCATACTCGTACTCAGCCTCTGTCAATGAGTTGCCAATCCGTTTTCGTAGAATCCCCCGCAACGACTCATTTCATCTCCCTTAATGGAAACAAAAGAGCCCCTTCACGGTAAATGTGGACCCCACGATTGCGGCGCTACATACATCCCTCTTGGTTTTCACCTTGGCGACGGAACATTTCCACGACATGAACGCAGCACGGACAGCAGCCAGATGAGATGAAGTCGCTCTTGCCTCCTCTCCTTCAAGCCGGCTGTTTGGCTTCTTGCGACTCGTAAACATAGCCCCAAGACCTCCAAGACAGATTGGCGCTCAAATGCCACCTGGTAACTATGGTCCTGATCGTCAGTTTGCCCAAGTTTAGTAGAATATTTTCGCTTAGTTCCCCGACCTGACGGTGGCTTCTATGTCAAGAATATAAGCCCTACTTATTCAGTATCTTCCTCGATGCCGTTGAGCAACGATTTGGTCCCTTCGTCGACAGGCACCGAGAAGTCGTAATACATTCGAGAGTCAACCAATCAGGGTCTAACATTCGTTGCAGGCCTCGAGGTCAACGAAAGTCCAAAATGCTCCTTTTATCAGAAGGAACTCTACTCTTCAATATACCCCACAGCCTTGAATTTTTCGTTTGGGTGTACTTTGCTTGTAACGTATGCATCCATTTTTTTGTTTATTCGGAGCAAGCGCCTGCGTGGACCCACAACCGTCCATATCGGTCCACAATGGGCCAAGGGGCACCAACGCCATCCATCCTATCTTGTCGCACGCAATTAGCCGCCACATCCTATCATGGAGCTTTGATGCCTCGTCGCTACCTCGCACGATATCGCGGTTGGATTCCCTGTATCGTGTCGGGGGTGCCTTTCACGCCAACTAGGTAGCTGCCATCTGCTCGCTCTTCCCCACGAAGGTGTCGGTCCCTCCGACGCGGTAGCACATGGGGCGCTCGACGCGCTAATTATGTCCCCTGCGCAGATATGGTAAACCCGACTACCGTCTAGTGTTATGAATCTGTACACGGTTAAACCGGTACAAACATCCAAGTGTAGGCGTTTATTGTATATTCTCCTCCCGACAACCATGGATTAGGGGTGCGAGCCTCGGTTTTCTACTTGGAGACCCATGCAGACGGAACGATCTGTTGTGTACCATTTATTCACTCGGACGTAGCCGTTCGAATACTCTATATTAGCCCCGATTTGTGGATGATTGTGGATCCAACATCGCAAATGCCTTGATAACTCAACAGGGGGATATGGTAATGCACACACTGTAAATTTAATTCTACAATGACAGCTCAGAATTGTCGTCCCATCATTCACATCCTGCGTCAGTGGGCCCAAGGGCTCTCGGGGGTATTTATGGCCTTTTAAAGTGCTTTAGAGATATCTTCTCTACATGTCAGCGGCTCAAACGATGAGAAGTCTCTGCGCGAGAAACCGACTTTGAAAATACCTAATGGAAGTTCCTTTCACATTTGGACGAGGGTTTACCTATTCGAACATCCGTAAATGCGCCACGGCCCCATGCCCTCAATCGGGAGGAGTTCGCAGAGTGTCATGTAAGACAAGTGCTCAGACCTCATCTTTACCGAAGAGATTCTTCAACGTCGTCTCAAAAATCTTTGACCTTTGACGAACGACTAACCAACATCCGAGCATTGGTGCTGGTCTGTCGGGCCTTCAGCACGAAATCTGCTCGTTGGCACGTGACATCAAAATTCACCTTGATCAAGAATTTCGGTGAGCTCAATCCAAGGCGTTCTCTTCGAGGAACTCAGTCGCAATGTCTGCGGCCCCCAGAGCCCATAAGATAGGTAATCAAGCACGCACTTGTACGAAATGGATGTCAATCTCACCGTAGAAATTATCAGGCTCACTGCTATTTTGCCCGACTTGCGGGACTCTATTGAACCTACCGAAGGATGGCGAGGACACTGTTACTTGCGAGCAGTGCCAACACGAGGAGCCAGCATCTTGTGAGTGCTCTGCAAAGATCCCTCAAAATACACTTGCTAAGTAGTATAATTTGGTATCTTCTCTCCTGGCGTTCTTCACGTTCCTCACCAACCCAGCCTATGAGAACATAGAAATCATCACACATTCACACCCGGAAGCTTTCCCAAGTGCTTTGCACCAGAAACGAAAGGCTCAAACGAAACGGCACGAAACGGGAGATCAGGGAACATGGGTGCGGTCCACTTTCGCCTGCTTGCCACCGCCTGCACCACGACTAAACCGAACCCTCCAAACAGGTTTCTGAAAAATGCCCATCGTGCGGCCACATGGGCGCTTGGTCGAAAGAAAGACAGGTGTGTTAGGGCATGCTCTTAGTCTAGACCTATGTTGACTCGGCAACAATAGTTACGCAGTGCAGATGAAGGGTCGACAATCTTCTATACGGTGCGTGTTCAACAGGGCTTTTTATTTTTGATTCTTCCGACTTAAAAAAACCCCGATAGTGCGGGAGCTGCAAGCATGGATGGCGTGTCAATAACTGATCGTCTTTTCGATATGGTCTTCGTTGCCGGGACTGGGTATATTTTGGATCTATATATTACACGTTTACCCCGGCCGAGCAGAATAACACCACGACACCGAAACCTCCAAGGACGCTTGCTAGCGATGCAACTGCAGTTTCGCGGATGGGAAGCGCGGTTTTTGGGAGGCTGTGAATCGTATAAGATATGTACGGTAACAGGCAAGGATTTAGATTAACTCACGTTGAAAAGTAGAATGCTAGTGCAAACGTGGAGGCCAGGAGGATGAAAGCCAGGTACGGCAAAAGCTCCACTGAAATTGCGGGTGAAAACGGTGGAAGCGATGCGTGAAGCGTCTACGCCATTGGCGCCAAGGAGTTTAGTATTGTCATGAGGAGCTTTGACTTGATATGAAACGTACCTTGACGCTAGCGTAGGAGCTCATGGTCGAGGAGAGGGTGGAGAAAGATTCACGTGATCGGTGACGAACAGCTTGTTCACACGTGTCTGTGCGCAATATCAAGAGGAAGCTCGCCTGACGACGTTTTTTTCACATCTTCACGACCACACGACCTCCTCCACTCAACGAACCACCTTCTGTAACTTTAGCACACAATGTCTGCCCAACAAAAGGTTCAGCAACACCCAGTATACCTTCAAGCACAGAATACTGTTCAACAGTACCACGCGCAGCTTGACAAGGAGGTAGGTTTCGTCATTGACCCCGTTTCCGACATTGACCATTAAAACATGTCATGCAGCTTTCCAAGTATCCTGCCTTGAACAGATTCGAGCAGAACACTCAAGTCCCCAAGACTTACGCCGTTATCGGCGTTTCTACTCTCTTTGCTGTCCTCTTAGCCTTCAATCCCCTCGCCTCTCCCGTCTCCAACCTCGTTGGATGGCTCTTCCCGGCCTACCTCTCCTTTAGGGCAATCGAGTCACCTTCTCCTCAGGATGATATTCAGTGGCTCACCTACTGGGTTGTGTTCGGCTTCTTCAACTTCATTGAAAGCTTTGCCCTCCGTCTAGTTCTCTACTACGTCCCGTGGTACTTCGCTTTCAAAACCGCATTCATTGTCTGGCTCCAGCTCCCCGCTTTCCGAGTATGTTGCATGCAAGTCACACCGTTTTCTTACCCATCTAATCCAATTTTACAGGGTGCTCAAGTCACCTACAACACTGTGCTCAAGCCCGTGCTTGCCAACATCAATAAGCAATCCACAGCTGTTGCACCCACTACCTCCACCCACGAGCACGCTGAGTGAGCGTGCTCACGCCGCCTGAACTCCCCTATCTGAGTTCTCTCCGCTCTTGCTGCGACGGACGTTTTCCTCGGTTCACCAATTATAGACCTTTCCTTCGTTCCTATTTTCTATGCCTCTTAGTTTGTGCTTGTCCTGTACCGTGTCGGCTACTTGGGCTCATTCTTCCCCTAATAATCTAATCGTGTCTACGATATTTCACGTATACTATACAAGCAGTTGTTAACCGTGAATCAACCAATTGTGACGTTTTCAGTGCAAGTGACGCGTGGTATCAAAGAAAATGATGTAATTTGCCTGTTATAGGCACACCACCCACACTGCCTCAATATTTCCAACTTATCGTCATTGATATTCACTGACAGCATATTGTACAGTCCCAAGATATTAGAGTACATCCAACAACATGAATGATAAATATACAGTGATATGAGGTATTGGTGCCCAAAATGTCCTAATGCTCATGTCTCCGTGCTACCTCGTGTGCTGCTTTTTGACCGGTATTTCACGATCCAAGGATGGGTCAACACTTGGGTAAGAGGTAGTCTTTTCTCCGGCTCGTATTGAAGTAGCTGGTGGGCATCGGCACGTCAGCGTAAGAGCCATCTGAATATGGGATAGGGCTCACCTTTGCGATGAGGTCCTTCACATCCTCGGAGAGGGTAGCAGGGAACCTCAAGTCGACTTTAGCAATTCGTCGATAGGTGTCTACAAGGTGAGGTTAGAACAAGAAAGCACTTTCCATCGAAGCCGAGTCACTGACTGGAGACGCTATCACGATCCTCAAAAGGCGGATTGCCGATCAAGAATTCATATGTCAGGACTCCGAGAGCCCAATAATCAACCTTCTCACTGTGTACCTTGCCCTCGACCATCTCGGGTGGAAGGTAATCAAGGGTACCGCAAAGTGTCATCCGCCGGTTTCCGGGAGCATGTACGCTCCATCCAAAGTCGCCAATCTTGAGTTCCCCATTGATCCCGAGAAGCAGATTCTCAGGTTTGATGTCGCGGTGGATAACGTGCTTGCTATGAAGATACGACAGGGCATCTGCCATCTGGTCGATATAGCGAGATGCTCGTTTCTCGCTGAAGCATCCATACTTGCTGAGTTGCTTGTAAAGCTCCCCCTTGCCCGCAAACTCGAGCATGAGGAATATCCGCTTCGAGTCGTGGAAGTAGCCGTAGAGGCGGAGGATATTAGGATGTCGAAGATTCTGCTGGATCTCGATTTCGCGACGGATTTGCTTCTCGACCTTCGATTGTACGATTTCGGATTTGTAGAGCGTTTTGAGAGCAAGGATATACTTGGGTTCAGTTTTCGTGCGGACCATATAGACGCGCCCGAATTTTCCTTTACCCAGTGGCCTTCCCATGTCAAAATCGCTCAGGTGCCACTCACGGGTAGGTGATTTTCTGAGAATCAGTGTCAGGTCGACGAAACGAAAGCCGTAAGGACCTGGCCTACCTTGATGTACTTGAGTCCAGAGCAAGCTCTCTGGCAGCGTCGCCAGTCAAGACCTCGCCACGCTTTTCGTTCTCCAGTTCCAAGCCGCCGTCATATTTGCCTATGTCTATTGAAGGCTGAGCAGGGGCAGAGGTGTTTGTAGGTGAAGGCTGCCTAGAGCCCTCGGCATTGGCGGCATGCCTAAGGGAGGAGGGAGGATGCGCAGGTTTTGAGAAAGGGTTGGGTGCAGAGAATTTTGATAGGAGTTTTGCTACGTTGGTCTGGCTTGGCTGTTTTGAGTGAAGAGGCCGCGTACTGGAAGAGGAGGAGGCGGTTGCTTTGGTCGTTCCGTTTGAGTTGAGCTCCAGAGCTGCGATTTGTCTTGTTACGGCACCTATGGTTGCCATGTTTCTCTTCTGGGCCTTTGAGTACAAACACTTGAGCACGGCTGAAGAATCCGTGGAATACGAGCACACGCAAAGAGGTTTCCCGCACTCACGTTGTCGAACAGTGAACTCGAACTTCGATCACGTCCATAAGGATGCCGAGCCACGTGACCAAGTACAGCATCTCCTTTTGTAGCACCGAGTCGCTTTTCTCAGGCGAAGAGATTCTCAAGCTGAAGCCTCCAGCTGTCATCTTCATAATGAACGGAGCATCTTTTCATCCAGCTCTTCGCTTGTGAAGATGTTTGAAAACTGTGAAAATGGACTCCCAGGTGCTGCTCAAGTGCTCGGATCTTAGCCAGAAGCGATGCTACTCTCACACAACCTAATACACGGCCAGTCGCGAACGCCCTCACAGGATATGTGAAACCGTTCCAGAGCCTTGAAACTGGTAGGAGGCAGACCAAGCCCGCCATTTATGTAGCCTCCAGGCTCAGCCTATTTCCGTGCCTCCTGGATATTGGCTGAATTTAGGCAGTAATCTGATCTGCCAGTTGCTTGATCTGATTTTATATTTTTTTGATCCCATGCCATTACTAGGTTCCCAAACATAAGAACGTTTATCATATGCTCTATCGTGGCATCTCCTCCAGCTATCATAAGTGAGTGGGGTCAGATGAGGCGCGACCCACAATGCGCAACAGAAGTTTTGCTGACATCGAATGCTCCCCGCCTCAGAATCAACCCCAGCGGACTCGGCGTGCCTTATCTATATAGGATTTACCCCGACTAGTCGATATCTCGCGACCAGGATTCCGTACACCTCCTAACGCCGTAGGTCAAATTAGTCTCCCGAACCCTTTAGGGTGATCAGGTGGCTTTGCGAGCCATCAAAGGTTTTATTCTCAAGTCTTCAAGTTCGCTTCTCACATTGCTTCCACATCCCCACCCCCACGTTGAAGCAACCTCTGTGTAACCGAGTCTAATACATTGCGTTCATTGAACGCACATTCTTCGGTTTTTCCTTGACGATGGAACGCACAGAGACGGCAGCTGCAAACACTGAGAATGAGAAGGAGATTTGCCGACGGCATGGGCTCCCAAGCAGCGAAGAAGTCGGACTCACTCATATACGACAGGGGACACCGTCAGACTCGATGAGGGGATGGGGCAGGGTACGCAATAATCCACTGGTACAGGTAAGTAATCGAAGACATCCTGAACAAGGGCTTATCTTCGTGGATTCATACATATTAGCATTATCGCTAATCGCTGTTGTACATAGGTCACTCTGTTGGCGTTTGTCTGCTTCATGTGTCCAGGTTGGTAACTTTTCGCTCCGGTTGAATCCTTGCTAGATGCATTATTTTTTTAGGTCTATTCAATGCTCTCAACGGCCTCGGTGCTGGAGGACAAGTGGATTCAACCACAAGCGCAAATGCGAACTCAGCACTCTATGCAACATTTGCTGTTGGCGCTTTTTTCGCTGGGTAATTCAGCCCTAATATTCACGCCTTAACGACGCCTAAGGTAAATTTCAGGTCGGTGACAAATAAAATCGGTGCGAAGCGTGCGCTGCTATTGGGGAGCACCGGATATGCCTTGTACATAGGATCCTTCCTGTGAGTCTGTTTCCAACTTATTCGGATGGCTGGCTGACGGCCAAATTCACAGTGCGGTTAACATTCATCCGAATGCAGGTCCTTTTGTCATCGCGTCTGGTTGTATTCTTGGCATTTGTGCCTCGCTCCTGTGGACGGCCCAAGGATCGCTCATGATGGCGTACCCCACGGAAACCCAGAAAGGGAAGTACATTGGCGTATTCTGGGCTATCTTCAATCTGGGCGCCGTTGTTGGTGCTGCTGTTTCTCTCGGACAGAACGTACACTCCAAGGTATGCTGATCGCGTGCTTTCATGACCGCGCCCGACTGAATAATCGGCCCTTCATAGACAAACTCAGGTAAACCACGAGACCCCTCCCATACCAACCCAAATTACTCATATATTCGTGTCCTATAGTCAATAACGGGACATACGTAGGTCCTTGGTACACCTGCTAAAAGGGCTGCTATTAATAACTTCTCTTTCTAGATCGTCTTCGTGGTCCTTACCCTAGTCGGGGTGCTTATTCCTCTACTCATGACGGATCCAAATAAGATGATCCGGACGGATGGTACAAAAGTGACCTCTCCGCGACATCCCTCGTGGAAAGTGGAGATCTACGGTCTCTACCTCACCTTGAGAACCGACCCGATGGTCGTTCTTCTGTTCCCGATGTTCTTTACCTCCAATTGGTTTTATACGTGGCGTAAGTCGTTCCTCCTACCAACGCAACCCTAGACCCCTCTAATATTTACATACCATCAGAATTCAACGAATATAATAACGCCCTATTCAACATTCGTGCACGATCCTTGAATAACATTGTGTATTGGTTAGCTCAGATTGTCGGTTCAATATCCATTGGTTTCCTCCTCGATCAACCTTCCATCAAGCGCCGTACGCGAGCCTTTGTAGCATGGGGAATCTTGCTTATTATGGTCTTCATCGTCCACGTGTGGGCGTACTTCTACCAAAAGTATGCTTTCCATCGTTCAGCATGGACTTCGACGCGCGAACTAACTATCACTAGGGGTTACACACGAGAAAGTGTTCCTCCTGATTCAGACAAACTCGATATTTCCGGTCCTGGATATGTTGCGAAGATATGGCTGTATATTTTCTGCGGGCTCTTGGACGCAATGTGGCAGACTACCGCGTACTGGATAATGGGTTCAATGTCGAACGACCCAGCTAAGCTTGCTCACTTCGCTGGCTTTTGTACGTCCTTCTCATACTCCAAACACAACACCAAGCTTACCTGGCTTCTCCTACCAACAGATAAATCTTTCCAATCTGCTGGCGGCGCAGGCGTATGGCGAGCAGACGCTGTCAAGATCCCGTAAGCGACTGGGGTTCTTTCAGGAATGAATCTATGCTGAACGTTTTGCTTTTATTGCGCTCGCTAACAGGTTCATGAGCATCTTTATCTCAACATGGGTGTTGCTCGTGGCAGGACTCGTGTTCGCTCTCCCAATGATTTATCTCCGAGTGAAAGAACACACCGATTACTCTGATGAAGTTCTGTACGTCCACGTCACCTTAAGCGGATGATCACTTGACTTCGTTACTCAATTGACTTGCTTCTAGAGCACGTATGGACGACGCTGGACACGTACATAGCGTGGACGCAAGTGGGGATGAGTACGTCCTAGAATCGGAACAGGCGCATGACAGGGACGGTGGTGTTGGTGATTACCGTGATGCAAAGTTTGAAATGAGGCGCTCCAGTAGAGGCAGCCACACTTCTTAATTTATACTAACCTTATGAGTGTATTTTTATTCTTCTGCAGTCTCAATACGATTTGGGTCAAATATCTCATCACCAACCGTTCTCGCCTTGTGTTGTCCCTCAGAATTTGAATATGAAACAGGTGTTACAGTCGGTACATCGGGTGCATATACAGAATCGTGCGCCTCTCAGGGGTTAATCATGAAGATTGGTATCGCTTAGTGCCACTGCCTGAGTCAGTCTCCGTGTTGACATGTTGGACGATAATCCATATGTATCAGGGCAAGTTCATAAGGTCTACCTGCCAAAGACCTGCCATATCTTGGCCTTTACCCTTGTCGTGAGTACGAGGGTTGCGTCCAAAATTGCTCGCGACGTTCGGACAAGAAGATGTGCCTGGCTGGTGTTTCGGGCGAAGACGAGCGGATGCATATTGCAGATGGAGGTGAGGGTTATCATCTTGCCTGGCTCTTTCCACCTCAATCTCGGGGGGGATCAGCATGGCAGCTTGCAAAACCTTCCGATAGTTAGATTGTCACAGGCTGCCTTTTCTAGATGGAGCCCTTATCACACAGTATACGAATTTTCATGCGAAATGTTATGTACACCATGTTGCTTTGTATCGCACACGGTACTCCTGTCCATCATATGTGAAGGTGCAGAGCAAATCAGGTCACAAGGCGCCGACTTTCAATTCTTCTCAGCCACCTCGAGAACCCAAATCGATCATTCCACATGTGGACTTTGATCCCATTCCTCCAGCAGATGGATCTGGAGGCTAAACGCAAAGTCCAGCGTGCGCAACGAGGACCACAATGTCAAACGCGTTCTTCACCATATTGTTCGTCTTTGAGAGAGAAGGTACCGTTCTTGGCCGCGTTCAAGCTTATCACCCCAATCTCTGAAACGGAGACAGGAGTCAATGGTTACAAAAGGAGAGCAAGGGTCAAAAGAGCTGCCTATCGAGATATGATCGAGCCTCTTTTTATATGGGAGTTTTTATTCTTTGCAAGGCGGATAGCAATTACCATACGGGTATTTGGGACCGACATCCGCTTGTTCACGAGACGAGAACCATGTGTTACCGATCACCACAAACCGCCGAAAGAATGGTACATGTGTTCGGAAATACAGTCCCGCTTCCCATTTGCAACAGCGGCCTAACTCCATCTTAGCGCAACCCTCAGCTAACTGAGAATCTTGTGGATGTGTCTGCCTTGTCAGATGGTTCAGCCTCTCACCCGTGGGATTTGCATGGAGTCCAATTTCTCTTATATGCAGGCTGTCTGGGACCCTCTTCGATAACTGTCCCCCAACACGCAGCCCAGCATGAGCGATGTCACCGACAAGGAAAAGGGATCTGTTAGCAGCGCTGCCTCTCAGGTCTATGAGCGGCCTGCTGGCCTCAAAGGCCTCTACTACCATCCTATCTTCCAGGTATCTTCAGTGTTCACTTTTCTTGTTCGGCACGTTTCATTGTCATGTCTCGTAGGTATGCATGGTTGGTTTCGTGTGCTTCATGTGTCCTGGTCAGTCCCGTTCCTGTTCTCGTTTGCGCTTCAGGCATCTCGTTAACGCGGTTGTTTCACAGGTCTGTTCAACTCCTTGAACGGATTGGGAGGTGGTGGTCAAGTCGATTCGAAGACGAGTGCAAACGCCAACGTCGCACTCTATTCGACCTTTGCTGCTACTGCTTTCTTCTCTGGGTAAGAGTTTACAAATTAGGCTCTTCAAAGTGTTTGACTGAAGCTTACCATAGGTCTATCAACAACAAATTGGGTGCTCGTCTGACTCTCCTCCTCGGAACAACTGGTTATGCTCTCTACATCGGCTCTTACCTGTGAGTGGCTTCTTCTGTTCCCATCGGCTCTTGGCTCAAGGTTTCGTTAGCGCTATCAACATCCACCCTGGTGCTGGAGCATTCGTCATTGCCGCTGGTGCGATCCTCGGGGTCTGTGCTGGCCTTCTGTGGACTGCTCAGGGCTCGCTCATGATGGCCTATCCCACCGAGGGCCAGAAGGGTAAATTCATTGCCATCTTCTGGGGCATTTTCAACCTTGGAGGTGTTGTCGGAGCGGCCGTCGCTTTGGGACAGAATATCAATTCCACGGTATGTTTCCACTCTCCTAGACCCAGGTGCCATTGACTTACTGTTTCTTATTAGGCCAATGCTGGTAAGGCTAGGGTTTTATGCAAAACAAGATAGGGACGCTGACTTGATCTCACTCATTTCAGTCGGTAATGGCACCTATGTACGTCTTCAGCACCATTCGATACCGTCATGTAACTGACCTCAAGCGCTATCAGATTGGTTTCCTCATCCTGACCTGCTTGGGAGTCCTCATTCCCCTGACCATGGCCGACCCCAACAAGATGCTTCGTACAGATGGCACGAAGGTTACCACCGGTCGCCAGCCATCTTGGAAGACTGAACTCTACGGCCTATACGTCGCATTGAAGACTGACCCCATGATCGTTCTCCTCTTCCCCATGTTCTTCGCCTCCAACTGGTTCTACACCTGGCGTTAGTCTCACTTCTACCTGGAATTCGAACCTTTCACTGACTTTAAGGTTTAGAATTCAACGACTACAACGGTGCCATCTTCAACATCCGTACCCGTGCACTCAACAACTTGGTTTACTGGCTTGCTCAAATTGTTGGTGCCTTGTTGACTGCTGCCCTCCTCGATCGCAAGCAACTCAAGCGGCGCACTCGTGCCTTCGCCGGATGGGGAATGCTTTTCGTTACTGTCTTCTTCGTTCACATCTGGGCCTACTTCTACCAAAAGTACGTCTCATCACTTCCAGCCATATCCTTGTGACTCATCGCCTTGTTGTAGGGAGTACACCCGCGAAAGTCTGGAAGCCAATGAGCACCGGATCGACTTCACCCATTCAGAATATCCTGGCAAGATCTTCCTCTACCTGTTCTGCGGTATCTTGGATGCTATGTGGCAATCGACCGCTTACTGGCTCATGGGCGCTATGTCCAATGACCCCGCCAAGCTTGCACATTTCGCCGGATTCTACAAGTCCATCCAGTCTGCTGGTGCCGCTGGCGCATGGCGTGCTGATGCTGTCAAGACTCCGTGAGTCCACAGGATTTGTTATCTCACTGGTAGTGTACTCATGGTTGTTCCGCCATAGCTTCATGAACATCTTCATCTCCACCTGGGTGATCCTTGTTGCTGGCTTGGTCTTCGCCTTGCCCATGATCCACCTTCGTGTGCACGAGACCACCGATATCTCTGAGGAGGCTCTGTATGTTCCCCCTTCATTGCTGCAAGGACTTGTACTGAATGCTCCTTCAGTGCCCGCATGGATAACGAAGGACATATTCTCCCTGCCGAAGAAGTCAAGAACGAAAAGCACTAATGTATTTGGGATGATGGAACGAAGTTCTTTACGATACTCAAGGGTACTTATGATTGCACCATCTTCTCTCCTCTACTATAATAATCTACACTCGGAACGAACTGGAATGACCATGGATTGAGATACATCAATGTTCGGCGTTAGACATACAGTCCTATAAGTTTCACAAAGGTTCCATGCACCCCATATATGTAAGGTATTCAGAAGACTGACTGATTTTTGGCATGACTGTGCTTTGAGCCTCGAAAGCTTGGCTCATGGCTTCTTCAGCCAAGCGCTTTAAGCTGAAGCGATTGTTGCTTGATTTGGATCAGCATCTCTTGAAATTACAACTCAGCTTCACACCACCACCACGCCAGCATGTCTAGACAAGACAGAGCTACCACGGAAAGAAACGCAAGAACGCTACGGGAGCTTGTGAAAAGGCCTGAGAACAAAGTTTGTGCAGACTGCAAGAAGAACGGTGCGTATCACTCACCGACTTGGCCAAGCACCAACTCAACAAACTTGAACAGACCCGCGATGGGCCTCGTGGAACCTGTGCGTGGCCTTTCACCCTAGCTCGAACAAAAGCTGATTCCTGATATTCAGTGGCGTTTACCTTTGTATCCGATGTTCTGGGATACATCGTGGCATGGGCACCCACATCAGCAAAGTCAAATCCATTGACCTCGATACATGGACACCAGACCAAATGGATGTGAGTGGAAGCCTAAAGCCGTATACGACTTTTATTCATCATAAACGCCTCGCCCAGTCTATCCAGAAGTGGGGAAACCACAGAGCTAACTTGTATTGGGAAGCACACCTAAAACCGGGTCACATTCCCCCCGACCAGTATGTTCCAGTCATGATTGGCTGCTGATCAATCTGACAAAATCCTCGTAGTAAAATGGAATCCTTTATTCGCTCAAAATACGAGTCCAAACGATGGGCCCGAGAAGGACCTCCCCTTCCGATCCCTCCATCCTTGATGATGGCGTAGCGAGCGCAGCAACACAGCAGCAGCAGGCTCCAGCACCTGCTACGTCTACTGCTAGAGCCGCTCCCCACCCACGACTGCATCAGCCCGGGCAACCGTTACTCGCCAACCGCAAACACATCAACTTCTCTCCAGCAACTTCAACAATGCTCCTCAGGCGCCTGCAGGTCGTGTTGCTGCACCCTCTTCTCAGCCTGCCGCCGCCGCCGCGCAGCTCAGGCACCGGCGGCTCCCGTGAACGATCTTTTCTCGCTGGATTTCCATGCCCCACCTCCCTCAAATCCCGCCAGCCCAGAGCCTCAAGCGGCCTCTAAGAAAGACGTGAAGCAAGATATCCTGTCACTCTTTTCGACCCCTCAACCAGCCCAGGCAGCTGCAGTGCCTTTTGGTCAATTTGCCGGAACTGCACAGATGGGTGCAGCTAATGCGTGGGCAGCACCACCCCAGGCTCAGCCTGCTCCGACCAGCATGATTGGCAGTAACGGCGTCGGAGCATGGGGCGCAAGCTCTGGTTGGAATGCGGCGCCCGCAAACATGACTGCACAGCCAAATTTATGGGCCAATCCTGCCTCGCAACCTGCTGCGCCTGCTACCAATAACCTCTTCAACACATCGGACGTTTGGGGTTCATCCGGTGCCGCCGGTTCTACACAGCAACAGAATGATCCTTTCGGCGCATTCGGTTCTGCAGCTCCCGCTACTACCCAAAAGAAGGATGACGTGTTTGGAGACTTATGGGGAGGATTCAAGTAATCAACAACGATGACTTTCTTGACATCCTTGGTTATTTCGTGGCAGTAGTTGACTTAGATTTGTCCCAGGATAAATACATTCAGTCCCATATTCAATATCTTTATACCAAACCAAGATCCTGTTCATGCACCAATAAGCCAAGTTGCAAAGTGCCGGATGGATTAATCAACTCACCTTCTCAATCAGCTTACGGGCAATAGGGTGGAACTCTGTCTTCTTTCTCTCAAACACCTTCGCGGCCATCTCCCTGTCCGCCTTATTGGCTTCCCTGAAGATCGGGCGACAGAACTTCATCCTTCCCTTGATGATTCCAGTGCCATCCTCTCCAACGACCCACTCAACGGCTTTGGGTGCGTATACCTTAGCGGCCTCGGAACCGTGATTTGTGAGGGCAATCTCGTAGAAACGCAAGCGGATCTCTGCGTTGGGGGTCGACGACAGGCCATACAGCTCGCCAAGATGGTCGATGTGGGACAACGGGAGCGAGGTTTGAGAGTGTAGGCGTTCCAGGAAGACGACTAGATTCAAGCAGCAGTTTCAGTCATTCGGTTCCTGGATTCATGATCGAACAACATACTTATCTGGTTCCCGTCGAAACCTTCCAAATCGGAGGCGGAAAACCCGAATTTCGAAGGATCCTCGGTAGAGCGAGCTTTATCCCATCTATCCGCGAGTGCGTATGCTTGCTTGGCCAAAGTTGTATCATACTCCATCTTGACGGGAGTTCGGTGCCCTCTCCGTGTAGCCATGCCTGGAGCAAAGGTCAGCACCAGGCTTTGGTAGCAATACAGAGAGGGTAATCTCACGTCCCAGTCAACTGAGTCGAGAGCCTTGATCTTTTCGGGGCCCCCATGCTTGGTCCAGTACGCATAGAGATGATCCTTCCATTGGTCTGTGGTGATGCTCTTGCCCATGAAGGTATTGACATAATCCTTCACATAGGGGAGGAAGGTATAGAGGCCACCAATCTTGCGTTCTGACAACGGATAAATACGCCTCGGGGGTCTTCCAGACATCACTTACCGAGATGAAGGATGAAATTGGCACCCTTCTCGTAAGGAATGCTGCTGTAAGCCTCGTCTGGGTCTTCTCCCTTTTCAAACTCAATAACCAGCCTCTGATATTTGGGCTTGCTTTCGTATCGTTTAAGTTCATCTTCGAGCGCCTTTGCACCAATAACGAAAGAGAAGCCTCGGTGTGCAGGTGTGTGAAGGATCTCCTGGAGGACACGCTCGATGTACGTGGTCCATCCCTCGTTCAGCCAGAAGTGGGAAGCGTTTGCATGCCTATGCATGCAGTCAGAGATCGAGCCATTGGAAATGCAACCAAACATACGTTACACCATTGCCGAACCAAGAGTGCGTGAGCTCATGAACGACTACGTCGACCAGAGTACGATCGCCGGTCAAAAGAGCTGGAAGGCTAATCAGCAGATATACTCTTATTGACGGGTCAGAGACGTACTGGGAGTCAGGAAGGAGATGCAAGCATTTTCCTGATATTTTGGTGAGTAAATTATGACTTTTGAAGGTAGTATATATATTTGCTCACCATTCCTCCGTAGGGGAACGACGGCGGAAGGATGAGAAGGTCGTATACACCGAATCTATAGGGCGTAACAATCTTCTCCTCAGCTGCCAAGAACCTGACGATAAGATCAAAATTTGGTTCAAACGCTTCTGTAGGACATCTCGTTACCTGGCTGTATCGGCAGAGAATTCCCAGTATGACCTGTCCAAAAGCTCTGGCTCTGCCCAGATGCCAGACTTCCACTCCTTGTTTTCATGTCGGGGGAATGCGCGATAATGGATGTTTCCAGACGCGATAGCAAGCAAATAGGACGGGATTGGTACAGGCTAATACACGGGAGGTTAACAAGCCTTCTAATGTGTAGAGGTACAACCTACCTGATCGTAAACATATGTCACTTCATCCTTTCCGATTTCTTTGCCTCCATGAGGAGCACCATCGGATGGTGGAGATTGCCTGATAGCTGAGAGGAGGACCGGGAGGTTGGAAGTGACGTTGGCACTGTATTTCTAGTGGAACAATCCTTAGATGAGGCGTAAAAGATCTGAGATCACGAGAACGTACAATCTTTACCGACGGACTATCTAGAATGATATCGAGGAATCAATGATCTGCCTTGGAAGCAAAGTCAGATCGGGCGTACCTTGAACGGGAACGATAGCACGAGCATAGATAGGCTGGCATTGACTGAAAAGATATGGGAACTGTTTTCCTGACGTTTGTCTAAACCAGTCATTAGTACCAAGACATCGACGCTGTCGCTACAGTACGCACGCTTTATCAAGCCACTGGAGAGCCGTGCAGCCTTCCGTGGTTTGATACACGATCTTGATATCGACGTAATCTCCATTCTTCAAACCAGAGGGGAGGTCCACAACAAGGGCAGATCCCATAATTTCATGTTTCTCCCCAATAGTAAACTATGATCGGAGATTCAGGTCAGCGATACCTATCAACAAGAGGGTCGGTCGAGGTATTGGATATTGGTCGCTTACATTGACTGGTTTGCCTTCATGGCTAACTTCAGAGATATCTAGAGCCCAAGTATCGAAACTAACGTCAAATCAGCGCAATGGCTTGGCTTGAATTCCAAGGGAACCTCACATAACATTCTTCGGATTGTCCTCCTTCACGAGCAAGTGATGTGTCGCAGAACCCGATATCTTCTGCGTATCAAAGTGGAGCTTCCAGTCAAGCTGGATATGTTCTGTGGCGACTTGCAAGTAATTCGATTGAGTCGTTGGGTCTGTCATGGCTGCAAGAGGCAAAAACTCGTATCCTGAGCAACATATCAACCGCCGGATCTAATCTAATCACGCTTTTATAACGAGGGGTTGCTATGTACAACTCGACATTTCCCAAAACACATCCCTTTTACAAAAGAAACCAGTCTTTAAATACTTTGAACAAATAATAGGACAAGCGTGATGGTTAGAGAAATAAACAGACATGAGTATGATGAACTACTGCGCGAGCATCATTTGATATAGGACACAATTGGGCTAGAGAACACATTGAATGGTGAAATAATATGTTTGACAGTTTGAGGAGAGGGTGTTGCGCGTATGTGAATGTTCTTGACAGCATAATGGGAAAGTCCGTCCACAGGGATTGACAAAAATGGTTGGAAAACGAGAGAGACGTGTGGCGCGTACGACCGATCTTGTGAGCCGCCGGCCAGGCCGTATTTGAAAAATTATTACACGAGTGTGTGGGGTATAATAATTTGCTTGAATTGACAATGAAGATAGGGGACTTGAGTGTAATAGGGGTATCCACTCGCATCCTTAAGATTGCTGCAGGATCTTGAAGGAATAACTGGCATGATTATGATTAAATCACAAGCAAGCAGTCATGCCAGTCGGGGAATCCAAAAAGGAATATGAGTACGGTAAATAATCAAACGAAGAATTGGGTGCTGGAAACGAAGGTCAGGTTCCGTTTTCAAGGACAATGAGAAGAAGGCACGTACTGAATTCTACTGGCTGCATGGACTTCCATCTCTTCCATCTTGTAGGAATTGAGTTCCTCCTTGATTCTCTGTGCCAGCGCAGGGGTCAAACGACTCCAGGTGGCAGGTTCGCTTCGACGGTCGTAAACCGAAGCAGGGAATGTATCGTAGACAGACAAGTTGTTTGCAAACGTCAACCGTTTTGCTGCAGGTGCTGTAGCTGAGCGATGAGTGAGCATCATAGGAGCCGTCATCTTCGACAGAGCCGGCGCTGATGAGTTGGCATGGTGGAACATCGGGCTCGATTTCTCCGGAACATGCGGAGAGTTCGCGTTAGTGGGCGTGGTGGGTTCCTTGTCGAAAGACATTGTAGTAGGGGAGTCAAAAGAGAGGGGTGGTAGAGAGGGAATGGGGTCTAATGGCTGTGGTTTGTGAATACCATCTAGCTGATCTGGCCCGTCCGAAGGTAAATGAGCGAGGGGTCCAAGCTCTGTATGACCAGGTGCAGTGTATGAATTAGACCGAAGACGATTGGCTGCGTCATGGAGATAAACTTGTTGGTCATAAGTGTCCGCGTCTAATAGGATTGTCAGGTTGTAAGAAATTGAAAAAAGGGAACGACATACTCTTCAAAATGCCCTTTGCAGGCTGTCGTACCCGTTCTTCGCTACGCCGGACGTTGACAGCCCAAGGTTCATGGTCCTCAGCATCGTCGAGACTTGCCCGACCTATCCCAAGCCGGATAGTAGTATCTTCATCGTCTTCATCACCCACGTCCCAATCCTCATCCTCATCCCAACCCTCTTGTCTAAAGTTGTGCTCAGCCTGCTGAGAACCATGATGATGACCATCATCACTATCGTCATCATCATCTTCAACCAAGATCCTGCTTCCATCCTCGTTCACCCTGACGCTGCCGCTTTTGAGCGGAGAGCTAGCCTGCCTCTTCGCAGTGTCCTTGTCCCAGGCAGGAACACCAGCACCGTTCGCGCCGTTAGCCGAAGCCTCAGCAGCCGCCTTGGCAGCGGCTTCCTGCTGTGCTTTCGCGCGAGCGGCAGCTTCAGCATTGCTCTTGAGGGTATGCTGTCTCGCCAGTTTAGCAGCAGGACTCAACCCATTCATCTCTGTTGTGTTGGTCCAGTCGCTACCCGTCCTGTCTAGCTCAGCCGTGACATGGGAAACACTAGCCTCGCTAGCCTCTGCCTTGGCACCACCCTTCTTGTCCTTCTTCTTGCTCTTATCTTTGTCCTTATCTTTGAACAAGGAGGTGATCCCAGCTAACGAATTGCGTCGTGCCAGCCGCCCCATTGAACCCAGTTTGCGGATCATCACGCTCGCACTGCTCACAGTGGACGAGAGCGAGATATTATCCGTGCTGGCATTCAACCGCGTGTTGAAAAGCGAGGCAGCACGGCTCTTCTTCTTGGTCTGGACAGTCGCGGTGGAAGCCGAGTCATCGCCAGTGGGCTCGCCTGTGGAGGCAGCACCATTTGTTCCGCTTGGCTTGGCTGTGGTGTTCGGTGTAGAACTTTTGGCTTTTTGTTTGCTCGACGCGTTGTAGGTCGAGGCTTTGATCGATTCATCATCCGATGCCTCGTCCTCTTTCAGACCCGGATTGAACGATAATGCCCTGCGTAGCCGCCCCTTTAGGCCGCTTCCACGAGCCCCAGATGCAGGCATCGTATCGAGCATGCTGTCATCCCGTGACATCCGCCGTTCTGATGCGATAAAATTGCCCTGAGATAACGGCGACGGGCGCGCTGGTCGTGGTATTGGGGCAGCCAGTGCGGTATTCGAGTGAGAGGATGATGCCGTGCCAGAGGAAGTAGTCGTGGATGATGATGCTGGAGGTGGAGAGATACCGGAGGGCCGGCTCGAGGTTGTTGATGACGAAGATGAATTACGGTGATGGGGTAACCTCAGCTGGCCTGCTGCGCTCGAACCAGTAGAGGATGCGGGTGAGGGTGAATTTCTGTTGGGGATAGGCGTGGATGAGGGGTGGTTACGACCTCGGACGCTGCCAGCGGCCGACGACGGGCTGGTGTGGCCGCTAGCGCCGCTCTGTGTACTGTTGGTTCTTTGACGCTGGCTATGGGATGAATTGACGGATGAACTTGAGCCCGAGGCGTCTGGACGCTTGTAAGGAGGTTGAGGAGGAATGGGTGCACCAGCCCGCCTATCGGTATCTTGGGGATGTTGCGTGTGAGCTGGTGTTTGCTGGTTTTGCTTGTTGGGCCGTCGGTAGGGTGAAATCCTCCGATCTGGTTTGGCTGTCCGGCCTGCTGAGCGTCAACAGAATTGCCTCGGTGAGGGGAGGAGTTCCGCTGGGAAATGGTCCATTGAAAGCAGGGGTAATCTGATTTTGCGCGTAAAAATCGTTTGAAGGGCTGCGTTGGGTCTGGGGGAACGCATGCTGGGCATTGTATATCATTTGCTGGTATGCCCACTGTGCAGCTAGCTGAGCGTTCGCTGCTTGGTCAAAATAACCATGAGGTGGTTGTACCTGCTGTGGGTAAGTCTGCGGTGAGTGGTGTTGTTGATTTTGGTAAAATGAGGGGTAAAACGGGGCTGCAGTTATTGACGGGGTCCAACTTCCTTGTGGCTGCTGCTGAATTGGGTATGTATAGGATGGGTGATGACGAGCTGGCGGTTGTTGCTGAAGTTGCTGGCCTTGCTGCTGCGGTGGATGGTTCTGGCTCTCGTTTGCAGGTGACGAGCGCTGTTGTTTAGAATTTGAAGGAACCTCCATAGTTTTATCTTTTGGAAGATTGTTTTGTTGCCAGTCCAGCGGTGCAAGTATGGCCATGGACTATGAGAAACCAGAGCACAAGCGAAGCTTACCCGCGTAACCGTAACTGGGCCTGGAGATACGACGTGGATGAATGAAGGCGACGATTGATTGCAGTCAACAAACGTTTCTTACCACGGTTCGACGCGTCAGCTTAGCAGAGTTGCTCGTCGACTTGGACAGTGAGCAAGTAAAGATCAAAGGTCTGCTGGACGTCGTTGGTAACAGCGACGAAAGCACCAAATTCGTAAATCTGTTGCAATCAAGAGCCACACCCAAAATAGGCGTAAATACCGAAAATGCCCCCAGCTTCACGTGGAATTCCTTTTATCCATTGCCATGGCCGCTGCTGTTATCATGCGGCTACGCTTAACAGTCTTGGTCCAGTAAAAGTCATTGAATTTCCTTTACCTTGAGTGTCCCGCCGGAAAACGGCCACAAAAGAAATTCCCGAGGATTCCAACTTGCCCGTCTGTGTCGGATTCGCAGCGGCAGCTTTCCTGCTTCCTTTATAAGGTTTTCTCGTTCGCTCTCTAACTTCCCGGGACGTCACCAAGAAAAAGCTTGAGCAAGGCTGACCACTGCTGGAGCCTCACATCCATCAGAACGCTCATGTGGTTGCTTCCATTCTACTTTTGTGGATCCCTTGCCGTAACCAGCCGAACACTCGACTCTTCCTGAACGGGTAAAATATTTCTATATTTCAATGGCAGTAGCGACTATAGCGATAACTGTAGGTATGTGTAGATTCAACGAATAATTAAAATATCAATGACGTTCTCCTGGAGGTCTCTAGAAACAGGTGAACCAAGCAGCTGGGCGTTTAATACAATTAACCAGCGCGTGCCAAGGCAGGCGACAAAAATAGGAAACCATTCCAACCAGGGAATATCGAGATAGAGGTTAGGGTATCTGTGTGCATGCGCCACCAATTCAACTGGCAAGCGATCCGAATAAACCAAGCAAACGGTAGAGAATCAATCCTCCCGATCAGTACTGGTTGAAAAACCATTCAACATCCGTCCTTCCTAGCGCAGGATCTGCAAGAGCTTTGAACGCTGCTGGTGTCAAATCGATATCGCCCTGCTGGCACGCTTCGCATCGGTCAACAATCTTCACGATGATAGATTTCCCACCGTGTTTAACGGTTGCTGTGAGGAATATGGCATTGAGAGTGACCGATAATGCCAGTGTCACAGTTCGGTAAACCATCGCCGCCGAGGATAATGTATTGGCTCCCAGGAACAACGGTATCGTATTTGCCCTGAGCGTTCAAGAGCTTGCGTCCTGGGACAAAGGGGCCACATATGGGGTTGCTAAAATGACATCAGACCATGCGACTGGGGGATGTCTGATTGAAGCTCACCGGTTCATTTCGCCAGCCCATGCACCAGGCCAGACATCGAACATGAGCTTGGAAACAGCAGCCGTCATCGAGTCATCGTCGTAAGTGTCGCCGCATGCACCGAGGCCTTGTCCACTAAGTCCCAAATTAGAACGTATTCACCTGCCTGTACGAAGGAAAACTCACTAGTAAGTCATCTGCCCTTTATGCACCTTTGTGTAAAGGGCATTGCCTTTGTTGTTGAAGGCCTTCGATAGCTCAGTGAGGTATGGGTCCGCGGCAGATGTCCTATGCGCCACAGGAGCCGCACCGGGTTGAGTCTTCGTTGGCCAATTTCCAGGCTTGAAAGCGACCCCAGCGCCGACGTTCACGCCGATGCCACTACCATTGTCGCTTCCCGGTTTTGACGGCGATTTCGTGGTTGTAGGCTTGTCTTCTTTTGCGGAAGTGGTTGAGTTGGTAAAAGAGGCGGATGGGGGATGGGGCTTCGAGCATGACTTCCGTTTCCTCAAAGGCCTCGAGGGAGCCTCGGGGGAAAATACTTGACTCTCCAATCGACTGGTCAATCGCTTGTGACGGTTGACTCTTGGGACATGATGACTTGATGCAGAAACACCAGATAAATCTACAAGGAGGATGGTGAAAATCAGGAGGAGAGTCGAGGAGAGGATCCGGGGGTACATGGCGGGAGGAGGAAGAAAGGGATGGCCCAAAACACGCTGAAAGTAAAAACTGGTTACTACCATGGCCATCTTGGCGTGATTGTGGCTATGTCGAAGTAGACCCTGGCCGTTTTTACCATCATCCAAATGCACGAGGCTATCTCCAGAGGCTATCATGATATTGATCTCTATCAAACGCCAGAGCTCATACAACCTCGACATGTGTTGAAGTTAGACCTCTAGAGGCGATCAGTGGTGGCCCATGGAAAGTGGTAAACATATTTCACCAATCGAGTCAATGGCCGCTCAACTCTATGTGGCGGATGTCTCCCTTTTCCGAATAGTGGCCAGCGTCTTAGCGTCTACCAAGTTCGCCAATCTAGGATTTTCCACAGTATGGAAAACGCGTCTCACACGTGGAGTAAGGATCGCGTCGTCGTTATGAGGGTAGAGAGGGTAAAAGTTTAAAAACGTGGAGGCGTCAAACCAAGCTGAAGTGACGACAGACGTATGTCAAGGCGAGTTGAGGGTAAATTCGATGGGCTACGAGAGATATCGTACTAGTACAGGTAAATCGAGAAACAGGTCTTCGCCGTAAAGGCATGGAGTACAGGTGAAGAGGAATGCATATGCCGTAAGTCATAGGTAGGATAATGAAAAACATTCTGCGTACGCGGGGCTTACAAAAAGGCCGCGATGAAATCCTCGAACCCCGTGTTGTTCCACCTGTCCTCAGTGACCCTAAACACATCTGGGAACCACTCACCGATGCCTTCAACATCAGCATCTGTCTTCATGGTCTCCTGATCCGTGCTCGGCTCATCCATTCCAAGGACCATCATCGCCAACGCCTCCCCGCTCCTCCAGGCGTGCACCATTCCCTCGCCGGTGTACCCAGCAGCCATCCACTCGCCCGGCGTCGAAAGCCTGTCTGAGCCAGTGCTCTGTAATTGTAAGCCAGAAGCAGTGTCAGAACCAGGGTGGACCTCCTTCACATCGCTGCGAAGAGAGGTCCGTGTAATAGTCCGTGTAGTCCGTGTCCGTATAGTACACCTACCAGAAACCTGAGAGGGAACTCTTCCGACCCAAGGATTTCCGTCGCAAGAAATGCCCAATACGCCGCTCCAAGTAGCCTTCACCCTGTCCTTCTCCTCACTGCCGTTATTGCCTCCAACGAAGTAATCCCCGAGAGCACTGGCCAAGTAGTTTCCAGTCGCCTTGTTGAAACTACGATCATCCGCGTTCCCAAGTTCAGTCAAGGCCGCATTATGACGAACAAATCCACCACCGAGCATGAGTTCTCCCGAAGGCGGGAATATACCGGTGCCGTTCGTATTCGATCCATCGCGAGGCAATTGCTGGGTGAGATAGTCGAAGTTATGAGGTTCGGCGGTCGGGAAGAATACGAAGGAACGCTGGCCAGCCCACTGTGTCTTCAACCGAGCTCCTTGACCAAGTCCAGCCCAGGGGCGTTGAGCCGTCATCGTACCTCTTGCCGGTATGATCTTGCCTTTCAGACCAGGAAGGAGGTGAGCAACCCAACCATTTGTTGCATGAATGACATGGGGTGTACGGATAACTCCTTTGGGTGTCGAAACAAGGCAAAGCTGATCTTCATCGGGGGAGGTAATACCAGTGCAAGGCGTATTTGTGAATAGATTGAAGCTGAAAAAGTTAGAGGTTTGGTGCATGTCATTGGGCGAAAAATCCTACTTGTGGCATTGAAGCAGTCGGGTAAGTATGCCGGTGACAAGGCGATATGGATGTACAGCGCCAGCTCGAGTCGACATGCAGCCGACCGCATTCTCTGTTAACTGGAAGTCCTACATAGACGTGAACCTCTGGCCAGATGATGATTGCGGGATCGTCTACTTACGGAATGCCCTTTCGGATCATCGAATATCTTGTATTGAGTGCTTTCCGACGGCAAGTCGTTCTTGTAAGCGGCCAGTTTGTCCTTTGCGTCATTGAAGAGTCCCGCGTCATGGAAGACGTCAAAAGCTTCAACCTCGCGACACTGTGATTGTTCCAAAAGTTCTTCCTCTGCGGCGACAGCAAGGATCCTGGGAAGATGACCGAGACGGAAACGCATGATCTTCTGAGCCGTCTGAATACCGTACTTCTCTTTGAGCTCGGAATACTCAGCATAGAGAACCGGAGTAATATGTCCACCATTCCTGAGATAAGATGAGGGTCGGCGGGTGTAGGAGTAGGTATAGACTCACCGTCCCGTTGCACCTGAACATGTTTCCCTCGCTTCGAGCATGACTACTTGAAGAGGAGGACCATCTCCTCTCCTCCGGTCGTCGTGGTCAAGCAGAGTTCTGGCAAAGGCTGTTCCAGTTATCCCACTGCCAATAACGACGACATCAGCATAAGAAGGTAACTTAACATCACTGCCAGAATTGTGTGACGCAAGCGGAGAGGGAGGCAAGGTCCAGTAAGGCTGAGTTGGCCCAGGGACGGGCAGACCAGGAGACTGGCGTAACCGTCGTATAAGAGCATCCACTGAAGGAGAAAAGAGCCTGATGACACCCAGAATGGTACGAATGACAATGTTTCGAAGCCAGATGTGTACCCCGGCACGGATGTTAACCATGATGCTCAAGGTTGAGAGTGGGGAGAACCGGTCGATGCTCTGAGTGCTTATATGTTCTGTGAAAAGCCGAAAACGGTAAGGCGTAACGGTGCCCCTAAGTGGACCTGATAAGAGGCTTTCATTAGTGACGCCGAGTGCGAATAACAGCGGGCAAACGAACTGAGATAAGTGCACCCTGACAAAGTTTTGGAGGCGTTTGTGCTTCCACAAGGCGATCACGTCAAGCAGGCGCTTAGATCTACAAAGCCGGTTGTTTGGCTCTGAAGCTCATGATCAATAAATTCGGCTATATCGCACCATTTGAACAACTCAGCCAGTGACGGTTTGACCGGTACGGTCCTCATTGCGTGGTTTCAGTGAACAATTCCCATAAATCATGGGAAGTGCGCTCAAATGCAGAAGAATATTTTCCCAAAGCCGTCCGATGGCCTTATCACCCCAAGGCTCCATGTACCGGAGCTTGGCCATGAGGCATTGATGAGGTGGGCAGTTTGTGGGAGTTACAGGGTCACGCTGGGCCTATTCAATGATTGCTAAAGCGTACCGCTCCGATAGACCTTCCTAGTGATTTCCTTCGCCATTCAGTGGGCTTTAGAATTTCATTTTACATTATCCTAAATGGGATCGACGACATTTCCGGACATCCTTCTCTCCTCGATCGAAGATGAAGAGCCTGGAAGTGAAGAGTAGTCTTCAGTCGACAGGGTTTGCCTTCGTCGATTTCGATTGCTAATGTACCTCGGGGAGAAACACAAGAAGAGATAAGGGACAAATAAAGGTATCCTGGCGCTCAAGGCACCACTCTAGCCACGACCGACTGCGGCGTTAAATTCGAGTGTGCCGTAACCGTCGATCTCAGTCTGAATTAGAACTATCATGATGTATGCAGGCTCGGTCCATGGTCAGTCACACTCCTAAGGAAGCAAGCACCTGACTGCCGGGTCCACTCTTGATTCCATGCCAAGTGTCAATAACGTACAAAACCTCGTTGTGTGGAGGAAACAATCGAGTCACAGGCACCGCAGAAAGACCATACAGATCCCCGTTTGACGCTCTCTGGATTAGTGACGACAGGACGGACCTTAGCGGATCTCAGTGACCACCGTTCCCCTGAGGACGTGGGGACAAGGGTCCCCCAGCTCTCCAAAATGGGACCAAAAACGTGTTTAATTTGAAATATCCTATCCCCGAAGTAGAGTACATGAAGTCAGGTAAGCATATTCAAACCACACAAGTTGGCAAAATATTTAGCAGGAAGTAGGCACTTGCGGGCACGGAGCAGTTCCAGCGCTAGAGCCAAGTCGCGAGAGGAATTCAATCAGTGTGAAGAAAGACTCTGGCAATATCATCCTGGAAACGTCGAATAAATTCCAACAGGTCTTGGTCAGGAAGCGCGGAGTGCTTGTACGCCTGTGTCAGTTGAGTTCGAAGCTGCGTAAATCAAAGACAATGATTAGCAATATGCCAAGAGCAAACCGAATGGTACGAGTCTGAACCCAGAGCAAAACCGAAGTAAGTGGGAGAAAAACCAAGGAGAATCACCCTGATTACGGCTCTCCGTTGAGCAGCTTTTCTGTTACTCTCGCTTTCGCTTTCATCCTTAGCGTGCAATGCGGCGAGCGTTTCCGCCACCCGCTTAGCTTCAGAGAGCACATCCATGGGCAGATCGGCTAGCCGGGCCAAATCCAACCCTGGCTTATATACTTAGCATCTGAAGGCAGATTAAAGCGAACGGCCAAGGCTCTTGCCGTAGTGGTTATGTTCCTCTGGAGCTCCGTCGATGATTCTGCAAACGTCAGCAAGAATAAGGGACTTCCCGGAGGATACCCACTTGTAGTAGAACGTCATCCCAAAGTTCGATGATGTTTGACGACTCCGCTGCGATGTTTTCAGCCATTTGAAAAGCTACTCGAGGTTTGGGAAGACCGACTTGTACTGAAAGATGGAGGCTGAAAAAAAAAGTCAGCTTGCCATGGTTATATCGGAGAAAATCCTGTTTACTTGATAACATTCGGCTGGCGAGACAATGTGGTTGTAAGCTCCTTGAAATGACTAGCGAAAGTCGTTGTTCAGCCAAGGTTTATAGGAAGAGCGACATGGGACATCTGACGAGGCGAAGAAAACAAATGGCTATGTAGAGAGTCAGTCCGTCGACATTGAAATACCAGGGCACCAAATCCTACCTTCAGAGCGATCAACTCCTCCGCAATGGCATGAGAAATGCCGATCCCTTCTCTCGGTGAGGTTCCTCGGCCCAGTTCATCGACGAGGACAAGCGATTTCGGTGTCGCGAGCCCTACTTCCATCAGCATCCATCCATAATGCAAGGGGGGGAGCATACCTAGAATCATTGCAGATGTGGCCATCTCACTAGCAAATGTGCTGAGGCACTTTTCCATATCGTCATCATTAGACAGTCGGGTTAGCAATGAATCATGAAGCCTGTTCGAGAGGATTCGTCAGAATCGGCCTCCGCAAAATCCAGCAAAGCTTACCTGAAGCTAGCATACTCCGCTGGGACGAAACATCCACACATGGCCATGATGGTAAGCAAGCCGACTTGTTTGAGGTAGGTGCTCTTGCCTGTGGTACAATTAGAAGCCAAAGAAACGACGATGGTGAAAAAGCATCATCGGATAGCCCTAACCTGACATGCTATAGGAGTGGACTGAGATCGACAGAAAGAAGGTGTGAGTTGCAGGCTTGGCTTACTTGGGCCCTTGTATAATTTGGAAAGATGTCGAATCATCACAGTAAACGTCGTTCGGCACCAGAGTACCAGCGGACTGATCGTGTCCAGAACTGGGTGACGTCCGGACTTGATAGCCAGAGTCCCGGTAAACTCGGGTCGAACTGGATCTTTTGGTCAAATGTTGCTCTTAAGTTTGGACGGCAAATAGCATACTGTAACTCGCACTGAGGGAAAAAGAGTTGAATGAATGAACGAATCATATTATGGAATTGCTTACTGATAGAAGCATGCGCAAAAGACCACAACATGTCGACCAAGGCAACCTGAGATGAAGTGTCAGATCCTGATGTTTCCTAGACAGTTCTGCCAACCTTACGGCCTCTGAAGCCTTATACAATGCTCCAATATTCGCTACAACTTCTGCCACCAAATCCTGGATGATCCTTCAAGAGGTTGCATTAGTCCAAGTAGGGAAGAAGTCACACTATACTTACTTCTCACTCAAAATCAACGTTTCGTCCATAGCATCCTTCATTCTGGCATTCATTTTTTCTTCAAAGATGTTTTCAGCTCGCCAAGCTTGGAGAGCTACATGCACTCACCAGTTCCAAACTTGAGAAACACCACTTCCCCTTCTTGGAACTGACGTTAACGAATCTCTTCGGCAGTTCCCCATCATGTTCCGACTTCTTGAGCGTGAAGACAAAACCACTGTCTTGATACATCACGGATATCGGGAGCTCATGCGTTTCTGAAAGTGTACGGGTCAGCTCGAAGATATCCCCAACATTCTCCTTGTAAGTTTCCCGGGCTACATCTAGAAGTCGATTGCGGTTGGCTTTGACTGCATATATGCGTGCATTAATTGCTCCAATTCCGCCCTACACCCAATCTAAGCATGGAAATGATGCGAGTGTCGAGTTAAGACAGACCTTGGCAGGAGCACCATCATCGTTGAGATTTGCATTGACCAAGGTTTCTATCTTAGCAAGCCGTTCGTCGGAAATCAACTATGGAGGATCTATCAGTTGCGGAGTTGTTAGACTCCAAATAAGCGGGAGGCTCACATCAAGAATAATCCGAAGTAGTTGCGCGTTGCTGTTCTCCAGTGCTCTCTGGAGCAGAGGCAAGTTCTTCACAATGTTCCGCAAATTCAACATTTGGGTGACTCTTGCAGAGGCCGGCTTGGCTGAGTTGACTATCTTGACTTCTTGAGACGCAAGCTGGCGAGAAAATCAGTTAAACAACGCCTTCAGGTGAGGTGAAAGCACAGTTGGTCCTTACAGAAACAATCAGTTTGTCGAAATCCATTTTGTTGAGGGTCTTGAGGGCATCCCGCACTTCCATATAGCGATCTTCAATTTGGACAAGTTCTTCGACAGCATCGAGCCGTGCGTCAACAGCTGCCTGAGCTACGGACTGCAGGTAAGATACCAACCTCTTTGACACGGCGAATAGTACTAACCTGTTATTGGAGACATGATGTTGACTCTAAGAAGCCGGGTGGCCATGGCAGTGTAGGTGAAGTTTAGAGTACTAGAATCATTGAGCGAGCAGATAAATAACGCTGGAAAATACTTCATACCCAAATAACGAATAATCGGACTTCTTGTGTTGCAGGTTGCCCACCAGCTCAAGATTCTTTGCAGTGTCTGGATCAATCATCATTATTCCATCCAGTGGGACATAGCGGATTCGCAGGGAGGAGGCTGCAAAACGCGTATTGAGGCGAGCTTCAGCATGCTTAAAGAGGGCACATGTGGCTGAAAGAGCATAATATCTGAAGACCGGTGGTCAAAGTGGTTAATATCGTCCGGATGTGAACATATGCGTACTTGTTTGATACTGCAAGCAGGGTCGCAGCTCGTTCGTCATCCTCGACACAAAGCTGCAGGATAAATTCAAGGCCTGATTGACAGAACTAGTAAGAATGTTCACAAGCATAGCGTGATAGCTAGCCTTGCCTCCAGTATCATTCCAATACTTCCTCCCAACAGGTTCTATAGGTACCTCTGGAAATTCTTCCTCCAAAATGTCAACGAGCATTGAAGACCCATTATTGTTTCTACCGCGGCCATCGCCTCCATTTTTGTCAGTTGGCATCAAAAATGTATCTGGGACAAGGATGAGGGAGGGTCGATGTATGTGCATCTGATGCAGAGTCTTGACATATGTCTGAGAGTCGGCAAGCTGAATTGACTGGTTCAGCCTCTCTGAGTCCACAGGTGACCGCATACATCCTGATTACCTGGACCAAAACAACCCTTCCTGTGTCCTTATCCAGGGCCGCCATTCCGAGCTCGCGAGAGACTCCTCTTCCTTCTAGTATTGCAGTGATATAGCTGGCTTCATATCTGGTTGATGCAGCAGTTGTTGGTCTAGCAGTATTGTGCCGAGTCGACTGGGGCAGCATCAATGAAGTCCCTGGTCGCGACGTATAGGCATTGCTAGTATATGGCCGACTGCTTCCGGATGGAGGCCGAGATGAGAAATTTGCAGACGCTGACATTGCCCTTTTCCTCAGGGATATGGGCAAGCGATGTCGCTTGCATAATTCAGAGCCTGGAATGAGTGCAAAGGCCTCCAGAAATAACAACGCGTAAACAACCGAAAACAGACGCGAATTTCAATGATTCGGGTGGGTAGCAACTCCATTTAGAAACGATATGATGCCAGTCTCCTCTGCCAGAGATGCCATTCAACAGGTGGTTTCCAACGAGTTCCATTCTTAAAGCTAGATCACCATATGATTGCGCGGAACAACTGATAACCAAGGCTCTGGTAGCGGTGATTGAAAGTTGTTGAAGTTGGAATGGAAGATGTTCAACCGCGATACCTGGTACTCAACCTATTGTTGTCACTAATCTCATGTCTCCTGTTTTCGACAACTGCATTGGAGAAATCTCTGCTCATCGCGAATCGTTGTGGCAGGCGCGACAAAAGCCCGGCTTGGCTCCAAGTAGTTGATGGGTACAGATCTGTCATGATTGAGAATGGAGAGCGCGTCAGGTTGACGCAGTCTAGCATGGGGACGTTAACTCAGTCCGCCGAGAATCAGGATGTCATCCCACGAAAGGTTTTACCGGAAAGCGCAAATTCACGCAGACAGAAGCTGCTTATGTTATAGTTTTGAATAGATTTGAAGTGAGTTCGGAAGGCAGCCAAAGTTTCCTAGAAACCGATTGGATATGTGTCACTGAATTTGAACAAATGGGCGTAATTGCGACAAGGAGCGGGTGAATTCCAGCTGTCCAAGATGGGCGCTTTCCCTTCAAAAGGCGGAGTTCCAATCAAAATATGAAAGCTGTTGCGACTCGACAAGCTCTTCATCATTGTCCACCATCTTTCTTCCTTTCTACCATCTTTAACCTTTCTTTCGCGGTCGACGCTCAAGGAATCGCTGGTTTGCGTGGAAGGATCGCAATAATACCCCATGGAACGGTCAGTATTCATCGTGTAGGACAGTTCGGTATTTTACTGAAGTCGTCTCGCGATTTAGCTATTCAAAAATCGAGAAAATTGGTGCGTACTCTTGTTATCTGATCGAAATAGGATCGTTTGTAACGTTTGCTGTGTGAATGTTTACAGGAGAAGGTGCTTGATGCCCTCACTCGTTCGAGCTCTGCCTCTTATTACCAAACCTTCTCCTCTTGCCTCCAGGCACCTACGGCGTTGTCTACAAGGCACGGGATGTGGGTACAAATGAGATAGTTGCCATGAAGAAGATCAGGCTTGAAGCCGAAGACGAGGGTGTCCCAAGTACAGCCATTCGCGAGATCAGCCTTCTGAAGGAACTCAAGGACGAAAACATTGTCAAGTGCGAATAATTTTGATTTTCAATTCTTAATTCTGACTATCGTACTATCTAGGCTGCTTGACATCGTTCACGCGGACCAAAAGCTCTACCTCGTATTCGAGTTCCTCGATGTTGACCTCAAACGATACTTCGAACTGGCAAACCAGGCTCGCACACCCATTTCAATGGGCATAGTCAAGGTACGCCTATCTTCTTTTTTCTGCTGGGAATTTCTTTGCAACGAACTTTCCCAACATGCACAACGTGCTTCATGGTTGCATGACGTTCAGCCACCAACGGCAAACTCCTGGTACTTCCCCGCATACCACGGAGTTTTACTTCCGCTGCTCTTTTTTCGCGTCCCCACGCTTGGAAAATCCTTCTGACATTGCCTTCTCCTGGCAGAAATTCACCTACCAACTCAACGCCGGCCTCCTCTATTGCCATGCACATCGAATTCTGCACCGTGATCTCAAACCGCAGAATCTCCTTATTGACAAGCATGATAACCTTAAGCTCGCTGATTTCGGCCTGGCCCGCGCATTCGGCATCCCAATGCGTACATACACCCACGAGGTCAGTTCCGGGGAGATTCTATCTCCTTCACCTTTCAACCAGTGGGAACTCACACATGAACATAGGTCGTAACCCTTTGGTATCGTGGCCCGGAAGTCCTGCTCGGTTCACGCCACTATTCAACCGGGATAGATATGTGGTCTGTTGGCTGCATCTTTGCTGAGATGGCTATGCAAGGGCAACCACTGTTCCCTGGTGATTCAGAAATCGACCAGATCTTCAAGATCTTCAGGTAGGTGATCACAAACATTGCCTAGCAAGATCCGCTAACATGCCTTCATTTGCAGGATTCTTGGGACGCCAAACGAACAAATCTGGCCTGGCGTTAGTTCGTTACCAGATTACAAGCCCACCTTCCCCCAGTGGTCTAAGCAAGATCTCGCCGAAATCGTGCCTCAGTTGGATGATGCCGGTTCCGACTTACTCAAGGTACCTATGAATTCATGCTATCATCATCTTCTCATGCTGATCCGACTTTCCCAGCGTATCCTAACATACGATTCGGCGAAACGTATTTCAGCGAAGCGCGCTCTCCAACATCCCTACTTCGCTGATTTCTCGCTCTAATTGGGACTCTTGTGTGTCTCTTCGGACTTGATACGCATACTCTATGCATACATTGACCCGTTGACCTCCATATTACCAAACCTCAATGATACCTTCCTCCCTAGAGATAGAGGCTATCCCTCATCTCGTTCCACCATAGACAATTCACTTATACTTCACCTACTCCGACCACTGTCCGCTTCCGCTTCTTAGGCCAACGCTATCGTGTAAAACACCTCTCTTTCTCATGAATATTGCATCGCATTCATTCATGTCTTCTTGCAAATCATCACATACGTGTACACCAATTGTCGAGCATTGTAGCCCAATCTCTACAATTAATAATAACACATGCATACATGAGTGTTATGGGCGCTGATAAGATGTGTCCAAGCCATAGCGGCTGCCGTCCACCGTCTCCATCCACCCTTTAACTCGGAGGCTCTTCCTGCCCGACATAGCGTTTCAATGATGGGTCCCAAACGTACTCATGCTTGAGCACCTCAGAAAGGGTCTTGAAAGCCTCTACATCCGCAAAGGAACATTGGACCTCGGGTCAAGGTACTTCGCCTCCTTCCCAGTAATAGGGCAAGTTTGTATCGGACGTGCTACAAACCAGTCAGGGCAGACCCATCTATCACAGAAATCAAGATACATACTCATCGGTCGTGCTTTCGATGTAGCAAACACCCTTAACTCATCCCATTTCACATGGTCTCCAAATACCGCAGACATAGTATCCTTCCATGCAGGTTTCGGTACACCGTCATACTGCCCAGCCTCATGGACAACATAGTTCTTTGTAACCGTCTCTATGCGCACCTCGGGCTCTGGAGGCGGGGCTGTGGGTTGCGTCGCTGGTGCTGAAGCCGAAGAAGCCCAGATAGCGCCTGGTGCTAGTTGAGCATACTGGCTGTAGTAGGCCTGGTACGCAGCCGGTATTGGCGTGGATGAGTTTGCGGGGAAGTCACCGCGGAGGCATGGGAAGATGAGACACCGTTCTGCTTGGCAGAAAAGGAGAACATCATGTACGAGGGCGTTGGAGTCGACACAGGTGCGTTGGGGTGCTGCTTGCTGATGTTCCCTGTATATGTGTCTGACTTCCAGCTGCTGAAGGGCCTTCCGCGGAAGTGCTTTGTGCTTGTGCGACTGGTTCGGTCACAGGCTGATTTTCACCTCCAGGAATGGGTGCCTTTGTTGCAGAGCCTGCCACTGCACTTGTAGTAGGTTCAACGTCTGTCTGCGCCGCGACCGCGGCTGTCTGGGATGCGGTATTTATTGTTGTAGCAGCAGCAGAAGCAGTGGGAAGGTAAGGGGGGCTACTGCAGGAGTACCACCAGCGGGGGCATATGCATAGGGGTGCGTCGAAGTGGAACTTGATCCTGCCAAACTGTATCTGTAGTAGTAGGCAGCATATGGAGATGAATATGCAGCGTAAGCCGGGGTGATGTAGGTTGTGGTGGTGGAGGAGGTGGAGGTGGAGGTGTAATCACCCTCTTCTCTTTTTCAGCCCTGCTGACCCATCGTACAAGAGGCCCTTCAATTGTTGAACGAGTAACACGAGCACGCTTACGCTTCTCTTCTTCAATTTTGAGGTAGTCCCTATGGTCAACGATATTGCCTTCCTCTTCGTCCAGAGCTCTTGCAATAAGTTCGGCTTGGGTGTATGTCCTGGTGGTGGCCTTGCTTTTCTTGGGCGCTGACGCCTACGGAGATGTCAGCAGGCGAGAAGAAACTTGAGCAGAAAGAAATACCTTTTGCTCCTCCGAAAGTTTCGCCCGAGCTACGGTAGCAGATGTACTCGCAACAGTCGATGTTCGCTGACTGTATCTCTTTTTCTTCACGCTAGGGTGATGCAAAACCTCCCCGGTCTCCGCGTTGACGATAGGCCCAAGAGATACCGTCCGTTTGTTGGTTTTGTCTTTAACGGTAGGTGTAGGCTCGTGAACTTGTGGATTGAAGGTGGCGGCATGTTTTGCATGAGCTACTGCAGTGGCTTTCTCTAGTTTAGAGCGTGCTGTCTGTACAGTAGTTAGTTGCATGTAGCAAAGTATAAGCAATGAAGCTCACTTTCCTTGCCCTCCTTTCCTCCTCAGTTATCGCCTTCTCAGCCTCTTCGGTCCCATCTTGAGCAGTTTCTTCATCAGTGCTCTCAAAGTCGGACCCAAATTCATCTTGCTCATCTGGCAAACAGGAGTCAGGCTTAAAAGAGCAGTGACAATAAGCACACATACCATTAACAATCTGGAAGTCGACGTCGTCGTCGTTGGCATCTGCAGTTGCCTCTAGCGCCATTTCAGCCAATGCTGCTTCCATTCTGTAATCCCTGTGAGATTTTGGAAAAATCGTGCAGTTCATAGAACTCACCTGTTCCCCGCAGTACTCCTCCTCGACCTCCTCGTCGCCAGCAGCTCGACAGGTTCCGCCATGACTGAGTCCTCCGCCATTCTGGTTTTGAATATGAGATTCTGGTGCAAGGTCGGGCAGTTACCGAACTGGGAAGCAATGGCCTGTATTCCAAACAGGCAACAACAACGTTTTCGAAAATCCAAGCTGGCACCGTCAACCGAAAGCCGAAAGCTCTGTAACTGCTCATGGGACGCCAGGCCGCTAAACTCCTTTCTGAAGGTCCTTCACACTTGGCTCGCGTCTTGACGCATCTCAAGGCAGAGCCTCAGCTTCCTCTCTTCAAAGTCAGGAGTTTGAGACTTTCTCTGGCTTTCCAGAATGACCACTTCGGTGCACGGTATGCTTCGCGTCACTCGTCCTCGGAACCACCTGTCTGAATCTCTTTTGAAGGCATTTTGTGAAGGAACAACTACCTAGGATACGATGGGCGAATCCTAATGTTGACATTCAAGTCACGAAGCACCGGAAGACCGCTCAGGAGGCGTGGAAGCCAGAGCTAGAGGTGGAACTAGGTCCGTTGCCAGCTGCATTCTTTCAGGATCAACGTCTCATTCTTTCGTTACAGAGGATGGCTCGGTTGAAGTTATTGACATGCATGAGAAGTGGTCCACTACCATTCTGAAGGAACTTATGGAGACAGCTGGAGGCACACCGTGGAAGAAGTGGAAGCAGGATGCTGCAACCAAGGGCGTCCCAGTAATACCGGGAGAGGAGAGTGAGGGTAATGTCGTCCAGAGGCCAACGCCTATACCGTTACCATCTCTCAAAGACTTCCTTGCAACACGGCCTGCTCAGTCCACCTCGACCACCGCCGCTGCTCCGACGGAATCCGCACCGGAGAGCTCAGAAGGTTCCACTCCACCACCAACAGAGAAGAAAAAGGCTGCCGCCCGCGTCCTTAGCTTCTAGAATCTAATGTATCACCTTTAATTATCCTTGATACACCTCAGTCCCCACATTTTACAACATAATACAGCGCATGCATAAAACCGAATAAATTACGACATGATACGCTAAGCGTTCGACGCAAACCACCCAGAGAATACAACAATCAGACCTATTCCTACCAGTAGGCCACATAGGTCATCTAGGAACAGGGATCCCATCTGTAAATACCTCATCCCATTCATAATGAGAGAGGGGAAAGGTGGTGGCAGGTGGGGTAGGGCAAGAGAGAGGAGCATCGGAGGTTCTACGGCATCCTGAGATGGAGGTTTAGTCGGGTTGTCTTGGAAGAAGGAAAACGAGACTCACAAAGCCTGAGAACAGACGCATGGAATGAAGAGCAATCTGAACAGTCGTAAATGCCCAAAAGAACGGCTGGAGACGATTGTCAGTCACGAAGCATCACCCGGATTGACAAATAGAACAAACCATTATTTGAATCTTCAGAGAATGAGTAATCTCCTCGACTGGATTACTCCTTCCCAACTCTGCCCATCTACGCCACAAGCTCCAATTTTCAGGTCCAAGTCTTGATTCACTATATGCTTTTGGCTCCGCATAGAGCACGAAATATGCCAACAAGAGCCACATGGTGATCATATGAATCAGAGGCATGAGCTTTTGCAAACGCGTCGGAGGGGCCGCAACAGGTGCTTTACCACCAGCAGGTCCAGCACCTGGTGGAAATCCGCCCGCACCAGGAGGGAACATCATAGCAGCAAACGGATTATCCATGGGCGGTAGTGACGGATCCACGTCAGTCGGCGTCAGTCCGGGGAGAGATTCCGGTCCCCGAGACATGGGTGTCATCAGGGCCTGGAGAAACTGCTGTTGCTGGGCTTCCGACCATGCGGATGGGTCACCACCAGCATTGGGAGGGAAGCCGAAAGGTGGAAAGTTACTGCCCAAGTCCTCCGGGGCAGTACGAATAGGTGTCGGCGAAGGTGACTTTCGAGTAACTGAAGGAGGAGGCATCATGCTTTCTTCGCCAACAAAAGCTTTAGACATGCTAGGTGCTGGTGCATCTATATCCCGCATACTTTCAGCCTTCCAATATAGAAAACAGACGGTATGTTACTCACCATTTTTCATATATGCTGGAGCATCTTCGCCACGGGCACTGGTGGTCAACTTTGCCAGACGATCCGATCCTCTGGCAAGAATAGCTTTTCTCCTGGCTTCAGCTCGTGCAGCAGCAGACATGGCTAAACAGGCAGAAGTTGGTGAACGGTGGACGAGTCGGAGACGTGGCAGAGTGGACGCACCTCATTGCAGCACTCATTTGTTTGGCAACCGCTTGTAGATCAAACACTCGGTTGGAGGATCGTCGGGCCGTATTCACTCGACCCTTAGCGTCAGACTGTCACCAGCACGTTATTGTCAGAAGTATTCATTCATTCGGCTCCTAGTGAAAACCGGGGTTTACGGAGAGCATCAGCTGAGGCTGATCGTGTTCCTTCGCCAATTGTCGTCAAATGACAATGACTTTCCTAAACCTTAACGTTAACGCCTCAACATCGATCGAACACTAGAAGCGAATGATCAAGGAGCCATGAATGCTTGCGTGGCTATTGTTACAAATGTGCGCGATGATAATACACTAAAGTCGCAGCTTCAAATGAATCTACCACCGAAAGAACGAAGAGCGAAGAAAATCCAAACAGAATGAGTGGGATAGTCAATGTGAAGTCGAAGTGTACGATATGGCCAAAGTAAGCCCCCAGAATGGAATAAGTGGTATGATGGTTAATAAGTTATGCCAACGTCCCGAGGTGATGATGCAAGCGCCTTCTGGCGAAGACGCGATGAACGAATGATGCGTATAAGTTATGTCTGGGTGAAATAGTCAGACTTTGAGACAGAAATAGGAAGGTTGATGAAACTTACTTGTTTTTGTGCCCGTTAAACCCTGTCTATCCAATAGTTACATGCTTAAGCAATAACGCAGTATACGTTCTGTTGGCCATTTCCGTCCTCGTTAGTGGGAATTTGGACATCCTCGCCCTGGGAGCTGATGATCTGAGAGAGAATATCGGTGAAGGAGTCCATTGCTTGTTAGGAGGAGGTGGAGGCGGAGGTGTTTAGGATGAAGGACAAGGTAGCAGACAGGATGCGATGGGAGTCAGGATCCTGAGGAAGTTTGCTCCACTCGAACCTCTTTTATATTCAATCCCCTGTTCGGTGCACTTTTGTTTAGCTGGGCTAGATGCAACCCCATTTTGGCGATCAAAGCAGCCTCGTTGCTTTGGCCTTAGGTGTCCTGTGAATGCACACACGCGAAGTCAAACTGTCATAGAGCTATGGAATGGGCAAAGACAATAAGCTTGACTCAAGCGATGGTCGCTGCGATTGCCGTGGCGTAATGCTCTCATCAGGAGGGGAGATTTTTAACAATAAGGAAATCTCGATCCGTTTTGGAAGCAGTGATAGCCGATCCAAAGATGGTGGTCGCCAGCCAGTGAAAGACAAAAGAATCAATTGAAAAGAATGGTACATTGAGTCAAGAATCGTTGAGATCTACAGATATTGCCAGAAATCTTCATAACAAGAATTTTGTGTCCTGTATGGGCTTAGATTTCATACATGGCAGCCGCCAGCCACATGTCTGTCTGAAAAACATTGTTAATTGTTGGGTTGGCTGTTTCTGGCGTTTTGAGGCTTCTGGGCTTCGTCATCGTTTATTATACGAGAGTACGTGTACCTAGCTCCAATTTTAACAAACCTGGCTGGGTTGCAGGGAAAAACTGGCGATTTTGTTTTATTTGAGGCTTGGAGTCAAGGTGCAAGGTCCGTCGGCAAAATCAATCATCGGACGGAACGACTGATCCGGAGCCTGAGAGCTCCGAAGCTCTTCAGCCAGTCCATCGAGTTGAAGATTGTGAAGATTATTGCGTCCGATCTAAGGAGATATTCAACCATGTCATTCGACAATGTATTGGTCGCATCCAACTGGAATATTAACTGCATCCCTTCGCTGCCTTTACTAGATTGGAACCTATGAAAGCAACGGCCAAGCACGGCTCCTATTATCCTCAGCAAGGGAAACAATTCCCTTGATTAGACGTGAACTGTCAACCAAAGACATCATAGGCACACCAGGAACCGGGTTAATCCAAGAGTAGAGTTCGACGCAGCCCGGCGAATCCCCTTAATGTGCTCATCGCCCACATTCGACCAAACCTTGAAGCACATTCTGTCAGCGTGGTGTGGTCATCAAGGCAGTCGTTTACGCCGAGGGTTCTTTGGAAAACAATTAGCAGGTCTCGATATGTTTTCCTGCATTTTCACCCTCTCTTACCTCTGTGATTGAAGACGATCAGGTCCGACAACAACAATAAGAAATCCTCAGAAGCGATGCAACGCGGCACCCACAATCCAACTTTAATCTGATATCATCCTGGCAAACGTTTTCATTGGGACGCCGGTGTTCCTGACCAGAATTTCTGTATGGATGATGATGAGCATGTTAGAGGCCATCAAAGCCTCCATGGATATCGCAGCGAGTCACAAACGTGTGGCGAAAGGCGCGCTTACACCAGATGGAAAATATAATATACTGAATCTTCCCATTTCGGAATCAGCAACGGCGCAAGAGTGGTGGGAGGAACAGCAATCCTGACGGCCCGGGAGAGGGTCGAGCATCGACCCCCCTTTTTTGAAGTTACCGGCGAAATTTCATCGCAATCTGCCCAGTATGACCAAGAGCATAGAAAACAATAGGAACAGGTGGAAGAACCAAACGCTATCTCCAACGAATCAAAGGTGATGGTCCAGACCCCCGCAAGTAGGTACCCTCCTGAATGAAATGATGACCTTGACTCATTGAGAACTCACAGAGGAAGGTTCTATCCCATATGCAATGGAACGTCAGACCCCCTGATCTCGACTCTTGAAGCTCTATGGCGGGATTCACAGACGGTCAGTGTTAAGCCCCAATGGATCAATTGAGGCGAAAGGGCAGGAAGGATGCACGGCCGTCTCTTAGGACGGTCATGCAGTCCTTGAAAGCATATTCGCCGAATAAATTGTACCTCAACAACAGCTATCCTGCCCTCAGGCCTGAACAGAAACAAACCGACCGTCGTTTCTGATATAGGGAAATATGTCACGGAGGGAGAGGCTGCAGTATTTCTGCATGGGTGGCTCCTCCAGAATTGTGATTGACTGAACTCCGGCGATCTAGGTTAATCTATGTTTACGCACAGAAGAACTAGGAAGCGATAGTGACCGCGAGATTTAAACCTTTCGTGAGGATATCCCTTGCTCACACGAGGAATGATCTTCTGAACAAACTTTCGAAGAATCAATCGGGAATCAATTGAACTCAGACTACGCAAAAAGTTTGCCAAAAGTACGTACTGAGCTATGTGAAGCATTTTCGGGTAAATGACTATCCTGGTGCATCCCGCGGCACTGTAAAATTGCAGAATCCGAATCTTGAATCCTTGACTCAGTGCCAACTCAGTGCAGAAGATTACGGCGTCTGGTGTCAAGCTCTTTCGAACGCGACTCTAAGTCTTCTGACCACGTGGCCCGAAATTTCGCGAAAAGATGGAAATTTCCCATGACATGGGTTCAATCAAACCATCACGATGTTTTGCATCTAACATTTCTTAATTGCATGGCTGAATAGCCTTTTATGGGTGCTTGTCCGTGGCTCACTTTAAGTCGATTTCTTGAGGCTTAGCAAACTAGCCAGTTTTTCCTGTTCATCAATCAGACAAAGTCCAGAAACGGATCTTCCAAGCTTGAGCATCAAGAATACGAGCTTCCCTTTGGTGGGTATCCTCTCTTCGAGTCTGTGGCTTACCTCCTGACAAGTACCGCATTGGAAGGTACTCGCTACACTCGCCCTCACGTCGTGTCTTTGGGTCCCCTTCTGAAGGCGGTCAGGCACCTGCGATCTGGCGTCTTGGACTTCTTCCTGACCCAGATCGCATTCAACTGGTTTGTACCAACTGCATCTAGCAACCCTCTCGATCGTGTTCAGAGGCTCAGGTGTACCTGCCCCATGTGGCAGTAGGGGTGCCACGGTTCATTATGGGCCAGGCTCGTTTTGCTACCCTCTGTGGATGGATCCGCAGCATTGGCGTGTCCCTGTAACGTCTTGAAGTTGGCGTTTTGTGCATAAACTGCCTCCTGTTCAGTATGCTTTTATCTGCACCTATTACCTGTCGTGAGTGGGCTCGCCTGCTCAGATATTCTTTCTACCTTGCCTGTAATTGTGTTGCAAAACAAGCCCGGAGTGATGTTCTAATGGTTATACCTCTCAAAGATCCCTGCTTGTCACCTGACGGCCAGCTGGCGGCAGCCAGTCCATACGAAATGTGACATTCCAGCCAAATATTGAATTGCCGAGGATGATTACTAGACCAGAACCTGCATCTATGTGTCTACCAAAATCCAGCCAATGGACCTGATCCCTAAAGGATCTAACATCGGCAGCCTCCATGATATGCCATGGGTTGGAAGTTATACGACGCTTTCCCGTACATGGGTTCATGATCAAACCAACACTTCTTTTGTATTGACTAGCATTGCCAATTTGACTCTTATCCGATGCCTCAGCGCATATCAGACGAACAGATCTGTTCGGGAAGTCAGAAATGAACCTGCTTGCTTGGAATCTTTCTCTATCCTAACCTCTGTCCTGGCTTTCAAGCCGGTAGAGAATCATTATGCGTCCTGTGAGTGGGTGTGATTCCCGATGGCTCAGGCATCAGGCTGGAGTTCCGACGGACCATTCAGCCTTTCTATCAAATCTAAACCTCTGACCAGTTCACACTGGTGTGGCACTCTTTAGGTGGGTCTCGCTTAATAGGCTAATCACCTTCCGCCAGCATCAGTGGTCTGTGGCGTTGGTACTTTTTCAATACTCTTTATTGCATTCTCATCGTCATTCCTCCGGTATTCACCCACGAACTTCAAATAGCCATTAGACGATAAGAAGGAGCAGCCAACATCGAGCCTCTTCTCTCACGGGCTCATCCTGAGGCAGACCCAGCACCGCCCGTGCGTTCATTCATAATACAAAGCCCATCGTCAAGGGCTAGACTTTGTTGATCATTTCGACTTTTGTGTTGACTTCAACTGTCGAGGTGAGAACGCTAACATGACCGTGAAAGAGGACCTGACGATGTCTAGCGCACCTAAGGGTAGCTTTCAGTATGACGGCCCCAGAGGCACTTCCTAACGAAATACCCATGACTGACTGGTCCCTCTCGGGGAACTACTGAAGTTCGGGCTGGATCTTGGCTCTGGAAATTCATCTGCATCTGGGAGCTGCGTCACGCGCGAGAAGCATTGATGTCCATCTTTTCCCTTGCATTTGCTGTATCACTGGGACTTCGATGCTCAACGTTCAATGCCTAGAGAGCACCTGGGTGTATTCGCAACATTGTCGTTATGTAATCGTTAGAAGGCCATCAAAGCGCTTCTCTCCAGAGAGATCCGTTCTTCTTCCTTCTCTTCTCAATATTACCACTATTTCTATCTGTTCGGACATCATGGTATGCCCCCACCATGTCTCGCCAGACGCCCTTTTCCATCCGACGCTATTGTCCCGACAACTGGAAGAACGGTCTAGCTGGGGCACTCAACACACGGCTGCGCTACAAAAGGCGAGGCTCTGACAAATTATCTTGTTGAAAGGGAACTCGACTATACGAGGTCTCCTCTGAATGGATGTTCGATCTTTCCGAACCACTCTGCAGACCAATTACAGGCAAGTGCCCCAGCTACCTTAGCTTTGTGAATAGTCGCCGTTGACAGAAAATGCATCTTAAATTGATTTCCACCACCGCGCGGGAGGCGCAAAGTGCCGATGTTTCTAGGGGTTGCCATTGACCTACGACGTCTTTGGATCCAGATACGATGACAACCATGGCCACCTGTATCAGGTCTTCGGTGACCTCGCAATGCATGTGTGCCTTGGGCAGCTGGGTAGAGAAAAGCACATATACTACTTTCTCTCTAATCCACTCTGATGACACCGACATGGTGGGCCCTATCGCCGTTCTCCAAGATGAGAGTGGTCGATCCAAGAAGGTGACAGATAAAACCTCTGGCAGAGCTATGATTCCACTCTTCGCGTTGCCAGTCACTGCGCGGCTGGCCAATTTCTCGTCCACGATCCCTGGACATGGCAGTGACAGAGAATTCCACGAGTAGTCCTGGTGTAGGAGCGGGCAGCTCCACCATATGACAAGGGCCGACAATGGCCAACTCGATGGGATAGTGGATGTCGCTTTTGGGAACTGCTCGCTTCCGGGCAATAGTTGAACTCCCTTCGTTCGGAGATCATTGGGATGGCCATGGGTTCTACCAGACATTGGAGGTTCTGCAGGGGCTTGCGTGGCTTGGGCGATTGCAAGTCAAACTTATCAACAGAGATCTGATTCTGAAAGTTGTCAGCAGTTTGCCCCCTCGATCAATCCACTACTCAAATGATTGCTGTAAGCCTCAATATAAAGGATATCCTGAAACCGTTCTAAATCTATCCACGGTCTTTAATAATCGCAACGACTGTATCTATCATGGAAAGCGGGCTTTACAAAGTATAGTTGACTTGCTCGAGGCGTGATCCGTCGGGTACTATTAGCGGAGGATCTCGGTCTCCACCTTCTATTGTTTAGCCTACATTTCGCAGTTAATCGTGAGGTCCGGAAGGATCTTTTGCTTCGCTCTGTCGAGAACACCTGCCTTCCTTGAATCTTGAAGGACGCTTACTTGTGAGTTGTTTGTTCTCAAAACAGGTTTTCTTCTCACTTGGTTATCTTGCAGGCGTGATCTCAATAGCCAAAGAGTGGTGGTCAGAGGAGAGCGCATGCTCATCGTCGAAGATATCTCGACTAGAGTTCTGGATCTGTCATCTAATGACCCAGGTAGCCTCCGATTTGTGACCTTCCTGTTCTCGACTTGAACAAACCAAACCAAGGGTCCAGTGCGAGTACGAAGTCGGTGCATTCATAGATGGGGAGGAACGACGTTGACCCTTGACAAAAGAAGGAAAAGTTGGTATAGTTCAGGATTGAACCCAATAATCAACAGGTTTGGCAAAATCACGATGCTGTAACGGGGATGGTCCCGAGCCACTGTGCGAAGTTGGCGACGTTATCAACCAGTTCCAACTTGAATAAAGCAGTCACAGGGCTCACCTTGATTAGTCGTGGTGCAGGTGCCATTAGCGATGGCCAATGTCAGCGAGAGGCGATGAGGCAATGGATGTGTCTTCGAGCAAAGCAATCACGTCTGAACAGTCTATCTTCCTGGGGTTTCGAGCTCATCCACGTCAGGTCAACTTGATTATTGCTGTATAGGATTGGCTCCACATGATCTTGGGCGTGGCCAAGGTCGAAGGAAGGAAAAGAAGAAAAATTGGTTGAATCCAGGATCGAACTGGAGACCCTCTGTGTGTGAGACAGAGATCATAACCACTAGACCATTCAACCTTGAGTATAGAAAACTGTGTTATACTCAGGACGGCTTTTGGTTTCCTCTCAGAAGCTATTGTTGTAAAGACAAGATGACGGTTGACAATGAAACGTTTTCAGGGAGGAGTTTCTGGAGATTACGGAAGACAAAAGTGAGGCAGCCTCAAGGCTCATTCTGTGATTTTAAGCGAGATAATCCTGTCAAGCCTAATTCGTTCAAAGGCGACATGTTTGAACATCGCGCCAACTACAAAGACCATTGCCAACAGCGAAACCTACAGCGGAATGTTCAACGATGGTAACCGCAGGGATGGAGGATTACCAATTCGGGCAGCTAACCAAAGTTGAGCCAAACAAACGCTGTGGTGAACGTACATCATCCCGACACAGGTTCCACAGTCCTAGGCGCTAGCTTGTCCGTTTTGCTGCAGTAAAGTTATCCTTGAGGCAGTCAACAATGGCCACCGTGGTGCAGCAGCCTCCTGAGGAGGTCAAGGGACTTCCTGAAGCCCTTAATACCGTCAAAATCCAGGTTCAGCAGATGAAGCGGCATCTGGTACGTGCGCAGCCTTCTTCAAAATATGGTTAACGAGCTGATTATTGGGCGGATTTCTAGGAACTTGACGAGCTAATGGATGCGCTGAAGAGCGCAAGTACAATGCTGGCAGAGCTGCGGACTTCTTCCCTGTCGCCGAAGCAGTATTACGAACTCTGTAAGCGGCCGATTCTTCCATGTTCATCCGAAGCTCACGCATCCCAGATATGGCCGTATTCGATGCACTAAGGCACCTTTCCAACTATCTCTACGATGCGCACACACAGAACCGACACCACTTGGCCGACCTCTACGAACTAGTCCAATATGCTGGCAACATCATCCCCGTCTCTACTTGATGATAACAGTGGGCTCTGTTTACATGTCCGTCCCAGATGCTCCGGTGAAGGAGATAATGAAGGACATGATGGAAATGTCCCGTGGCGTTTTACATCCTATCCGTGGTCTCTTCTTGCGTCATTATCTCAGTGGCCAAACTAGAGACCATCTTCCAGAGGGCCTGGAGCCAGGGTATGTACGCCGTTCTGATTTTCAGCTCAAAGCTCATCTTTGGCAGACCTGGTGGATGCCTGCAAGACTCGATTGCGTTTGTTCTGACGAACTTCATCGAGATGAACAAACTATGGGTCCGCCTACAACATCAAGGTCATTCACGCGATAGGGAAAAGCGTGAACTGGAGCGTCGGGAGCTGAGGATTCTGGTTGGCACAAACTTGGTTCGCCTGAGCCAGTTGGACGGTGTCGACCTGGACATGTATCAACGAACAATACTGCCCAGCATATTGCAGCAAGTTGTAAACTGCAAGGATGTCATCGCTCAAGAATACCTTATGGAAGTCGTAATCCAGGTCAGCTCCCTTTACCATCCGACATACCTCTTCATTTGCTCAAAATTATTTCCTTCAGGTATTCACAGACGAATTCCACCTTCACACCCTTGGCCCCTTCCTTTCCGCCACCGCCCAGCTCCACCCCAAGGTCAACATCAAACAGATCGTAATTGCCCTTATCGACAGGCTCGCAGCATACGCCGCCCGCGAAGCCGAGACCGAAGACCCAGAGGAGACCAAGCGTCAAGAAGAAGCTGCCGCTAAGCGTCTCGCGGAGAAAGTCAAGGTCCAGAAAGCTCGTGCTCGCGAGAATGGTGCGTATCGCGCACTCTCGCCCACTACCACGGAGTCGGATACCGCCAATGAGTGGGGATCACAAGATGTCCCTCCTACACCACAGTCACCTACGCCTGCGGATTCTGTGGTGTCGTCACCGACGTTGTCAGAAGCAGCTGGACCGGCGATAGTGGATATAGTGGATGTGCCAGTTAATGGAAATAAAGGGAAGGAGAAGGAGGGTTCCCCTGCGAGGAAGTTCAGGGGCGTTCCGGAGGACGTGCAGTTGTTTGAGGTGTTCTGGAAGCAAGTTGTCGAGCTTATCAAAGTCAGTCCTACCTTCTTCTAACAAGCTCAAAATAACCGAACTTATAATTTTCTGTCAATAGGCCCGACCCGATCTGTCAATTCAGGACATCACAGCTCTATTCGTATCCCTTACCAACCTCTCCCTCAGCTGTTACCCCGATCGACTGGAGTATGTGGATCAAATCCTCTCCTTTGCAGCGGAAAAGATCAAGGAGTTCACAGAGAGGTATTTCGTCTAGTTCATTTACCACATACATCCCAGCTTACAATATGCCAATAGCCCTGATCTTCACGCACCTCAAACAACATCCAACCTTGCAGCCTTACTGGTTGCCCCAATCAACTCCTACCAATCTGTTCTGACACTACTTGCGATACCGAACTACGTTCCCTACTCACCAAACAACTTTTCTCTACTCGACGGTCGATCGCCCATTCCATCGTGTCATCCGTCCTGAAGAACGAAACTATCATCGAAACTCCGGAAGATGTCGACGGTGTCCTGGAGCTGTGTCACGTCCTCATCAAGGACCAGGTCGACTCGAATCCTGCCAACGCAAACCCTGCCGCAGTGCAGGCCAATATTAAGGATATCAGGCGACAGGGACCGTACTCGCTAGAGCGAGAGGAGATGGCCGAAGAGCAGGGATGGGTCGCAAGGATGGTTCATCTATTCCGAGCCGAGTCCCTAGACGTACAATACGAACTCCTCCAAGTTGCGCGAAGACATTTCGACCTCGGAGGGGAGCGTATGCGCTTCACATTCCCCGCCCTCATCACATCCTCCATCAAACTCTGCAGACGATACAAGAACAGGGAGCATATGGAGGAAGATTGGCAGAGCCGAGTGTCCACCATTCTCAAATTCGTGCGACAGCTCACCTCTATTTTGGCCACTCAAATTGAGGCACCGACGATTGCGCTTCGGCTCTTCCTTCTCTCCGCTCAGATCGCGGATGAGTGTGGATTCGAAGATCTCACCTACGACTTCTACGTGCAAGCATTCAGCGTGTATGAGGATAGCATATCTGAGTCTCGTGCTCAGCTCCAAGCTATCACTCTCATCATTGGCACGCTGGCCGGCGCAAAGGTTTTCGGCGTGGACAATTACGACACTCTGATCACGAAGGCTGCGCTACATGGCGCCAAGCTGTTGAAGAAGAGTCATCAAGCGACAGCTGTCGGACTCGCTAGCCATTTATGGTGGCAAGAAGCTCCCCAGCCTGCGGAAGGTGAAGGCGAGGACGAAGAAGCTAAGAAGAAGGAGGTCTCTGAGAAACCTGCTCAGGAGGACGTGGACGGGGAAAACACCGTCAAAGCTGTAAGTATATTCGCTTCATGAGAGCCCGTTTGAATACTGATGTTATGTTGGAAAGTATCCTTACCAAGATAGCAAACGCGTCCTTGAGTGCTTGCAGAAATCATTACGGATTGCAAATTCCGCCATCGAGGAGATTGTCACTGTCCAACTCTATTGTGATACCTTGGATCAATACCTTTACTACTTCGACCGTGGAGCACCTGCTGTAAGCACCAAGCCCCATGGAACTCTACTTTGGATCACTGACACACCTCTCTAACAGGTTGCCGCGAAATTCGTGAACAGCTTGGTTGAGCTGATTTCTCAAAGCATCGACAACGTCTCCTCACCAGACGTACACCCATCACAACGTGCTCCTCCCGGCCTCATTGAGGGAGTCCAGACACCTGAAATGATCATAAGACATTTCAGGAATTCCCTGGCCTATATCCAAAGGAGGAAGAACTCTGCTCCTAATGGCAATTCACCTGATCCTCGATGGGATGAAGTGGACATTGTCGGGGCTCTTCTCAAAATGGGGTTGAATCGATGAGCAGACAGAATTTCGTTGTTTGGAGATTCTCTATTCCATTTGTTTGTACTGTATTCAGGTGTTCAACCCGTTTGTATGTAACATCAACCAGGGAGGATTTCTTGTTAGGTACTCTAGATCTCTGCTGTAGATCTCTACCTATGAGGGCCAGCCCGCTTGACCTCATCTAGTATAGTATCGATCGTGAATGTCTTTCGCCGTCCTTTCACCAGTCTGGTAATCTATCGAATTTCTGCAGCATCAACGAACGAACAAAGTCAAAGACTTGCCGATCAGGCGTGAATGTGCCCCTGGGTCCCATAACCTCATCCAACAGCTTCTTGCCTGCACCCCTCCACGTTTCATCTAAAGGCGCGGGGCTGTCAGAATTGCTCAGGGTCCAACGCATGCATGACATCAGGTTGAATACATTGATCCAATGTACGCAGCACACACAACTTTCCCCACTTAGTCCAACTGCCCGTTGTGGGTATCTCCCGAATGACGGGGAAATGTATGGTAAAGTAGCTGAGGTCGAGAACGATCTGCATTTCTGGATGAAGTCGGGTATGGACAGTTCGGTGTTTATCCCAGCGTTCCTGCACATCTGGATGATCTGTGCAGAGAGATGTGCAGGGTTCAGATTCGACTGATGTGCAGAGGGTATGTGCAATTATGGAGGTGGGTTCGTGGGGTAAATCTAGGATCTCTTGGTGGTATCGATCTTCCTCCGTAATATGAATCCAACGAATGGGCATGTCCCCAGTCGGATACCAGCGTTTAATAGCGTTGTAGATATGAACAACATTGGCGTACTGCAGAATATCGTCTAAGCTCTGGCGCAGGCCGGAATCTGGAACAAATGTGGCCCAGCTCTGGAATAGGCGGGCGTGTCGAAGGAGCCTCCCACCATTCAACAGGGCCAGAAAAGTGTCCAATGCTTTCTCCTCATCCATGTCGCTGAAATTCTCGGAAGACAGGTCTGTCAACCGCTGTAAGAGGGAGAACACGATGTCCTTGGCTGCTGGTTTCTCCTGTGGTTCAGGGTACAGGTCGTTTAGAAACGCAACTGCTGCGGGAAACTCCTCCTGGAGGTTGGTAAGTGGCTCGTACTCAGCCAATTCCCGAGGACAGGATGCAGGTCCAGTGTAAAATGTAAGCAAGGCCTCGTGGATATGACGTATCTTCGCCTCCACATATCCCAGTCGATTGCGACGTACAATGTGGAAAGTAGCCCTGATCAGCTTCTCTCCCTTTGAATCCTGTATCAGCGAGAGGAATTCGTGTGCCGTATCAATGTGAGCTTGGGTGACGGGGATTGAGCGCGCAAGGACGAGTTTTGGAGGGGCATAGTCTCTGTCAAGGGCTGCAGCGACTCGATCTCCGTCCTCGTCTGTCTGCAGGAAGAGACATATCGCATTGAGTATCGCCAACTCTGTTCTGGTGTCGTTTTTGATAGCGCCTGAGGGACCCTGCAGCAAATCCCATCGGGGACCTTCAAAACCGCTAGTCTGTCCACACAATCGCAGCAGAAGCAGCCTTTCACAAAGTCTGAGCTGGCTGGGCGCCATAATACGTCAGGACGAGCTATGGAGGCATAATGAGTCGGCTTCGGTTATAACAAAGAAAAGTTGAGCCATGAGGCTTACCAGGTGTTACAAACTGATTGCCAGTTTTGATTGACTCGCCGTCTTGACTTTCTCGACATTACAAAGGAACATGCGCGTATCAGAGGTCGGCATCGAAGGCAACCTGAGATTAAAGGAGCCGAACATGCTTCAGACCATGCACTCGAGATTCTCCATGAAATATCCAGACTTTGCTCTCGATCTCATTCAAGTAGGTTTGGAAGTTGTTTGATTCGAGGAAACTTGTACTAATCGAACAGAAGTATACTTGAAGGAATGTATATAAAACCTATCTTGCACGGCCCGAGGCGTTAAATTCCTCCTGGCTCATCCTACATTGACCCTGTCTCCCCTCTTCTCTTCACCTATCACATCCATCCAGGTCGTAATATTGCTTCATCCAGACCAACATCCGATTATCAGTCCGAGAAGATCGCAAGGGGCCCTCGAAGGCGTCTTCAACGTTGCAGAGATCTGGGGGAGACATCGGTCAATGGAGGTCGGTGCACAGCTTCAAATTTGCGAGTGCGTTGAGGCTCCATGTGGGAGGTTTTGCCGGCGACGAGTAGCTCGTGTACAGAGGTTCGCAGCATGTCCGGGGACAGGCCAGAAGGACTTTCTTCATGACATTTTTTCCGAGATTACCTTCTCGATTCTTCAGGGCTGTTGGCTTCTGACGATTTGGCGAAGTTACGAACGTCTGCCTACCTTTTACCCTTTGGAAACCTAACCTGAAGGCCAAGCAGTTCAACGACCAGAGCTTTGTGACAAACATGTTTTATCAGATGATAAGGTTTGCTTTGTGCCTGCGGCTCAGTGTTCGGCGTGTGCTGCTTTATGGGCACAGCCGGTGCCAGTTAATGATGGTTGAAGGGACAACAATTCTCCCAGGAAATCCAGAAAAAACTGCTAAATTAATCAAGACGTGGAT
>CALYLX010000122.1:0-50921 GCA_944990035.1 Clitopilus passeckerianus | reverse complement strand
TTTTGGATCTATATATTACACGTTTACCCCAGCCGAGCAGAACAACGCCACACACCGAACCCTCCAAGGATGCTTGCTAGCGATGCAACTGCAGTTTCGCGGATGGGAAGCGCGGTTTTGGGGAGGCTGTGAATCGTATCAGATATGTACGGTAGCAGGCAGGGATGTAGATTAACTCACGTTGAAAAGTAGAATGCTAGTGCAAACGTGGAGGCCAGGAGGATGAAAGCCAGGTACGGCAAAAGCTCCACCGAAATTGCGGGTGAAAACGGTGGAAGCGATGCGTGAAGCGTCTACGCCATTGGCGCCAGGGAGTTTAGTATTGTCATGAGGAGCTTTGACTTGATATGATACGTACCTTGACGCTGGCGTAGGAGCTCATGGTCGAGGAAAGGGTGGAGAAAGATTCACGTGATCGGTGACGAACAGGTTGTTCACACGTGTCTGTGCGCAATATCAAGAGCAAGCTCGCCTGACGACGTTTTTTCACATCTTCACGACCACACGACCTCCCCACTCAACGAACCACCTTCTGTAACTTTAGCACACAATGTCTGCCCAACAAAAGGTTCAGCAACACCCAGTATACCTTCAAGCACAGAATACTGTCCAACAGTACCACGCGCAGCTCGACAAGGAGGTTAGTTTCGTCATTAACACCGTTTCCGACATTGTCCATTAAAACATGTCATGCAGCTTTCCAAGTATCCTGCCTTGAACAGATTTGAGCAGAACACTCAAGTCCCCAAGACTTACGCCGTTATCGGCGTTTCTCTCTCTTTGCTATCCTCTTGGCCTTCAACCCCCGCCTCTCCCGTCTCCAACCTCGTTGGATGGCTCTTCCCGGCCTACCTCTCCTTCAGGGCAATCGAGTCACCTTCTCCCCAGGACGATATTCAGTGGCTCACCTATTGGGTTGTGTTCGGCTTCTTCAACTTCATTGAAAGCTTCGCCCTCCGTCTAGTTCTCTACTACGTCCCATGGTACTTCGCTTTCAAGACCGCATTCATTGTCTGGCTCCAGCTCCCCGCTTTCCGAGTATGTTGCATTCAAGTCACACCGAATTCTTACTGATCCAATCCAATTTTACAGGGTGCTCAAGTTACCTACAACACCGTGCTCAAGCCTGTGCTTGCCAACATCAACAAGCAATCCACAGCTGTTGCACCCACTACCTCCACCCACGAGCACGCTGAGTGAGCGTACTCATGCCGCCTGAACTCCCCTATCTGAGTTCTCTCCGCTCTTGCTGCGACGGACGTTTTCCTGGGTTCACCATTTATAGACCTTTCCTTCGTTCCTACTTTCTATGCCTCTTAGTTTGTGCTTGTCCTGTACCGTGTCGGCTACTTTGGGCTCTCATTCTTCCCCTAATAATCTAATCGCGTCTACGATATTTCACGCATACTATACAAGCAGTCGTTAGCCGTGAATCAACCAATTGTGACGTTTTCAGTGCAAGTGACGTGTGGTATGGAAGAAAATGATGTAATTTGCCTGTTATGGGTACACCACCAACACTGCCCCAATATACCACCTTATCCTCATTGATATTCCCTGATAACATGTATCGTGCAGTCCCAAGATATTATAGAGTACATCCAACACATGAATGATAAATATACAGTGATGCGAGGTATTGGTGCCCAAAATGTCCTAATGCTCATGCCTCCGTGCTCCCTCGTGTGCTGCTTTTTGACCGATATTTCATGATCCAAGGATGGGTCAGCACTTGGGTAAGAGGTAACCTTTTCTCCGGCTCGTATTGAAGTAGCTGGTGGGCATCGGCATGTCGGCATAAGAACCATCTGAATATGGGATAGGGCTCACCTTTGCGATGAGGTCCTTCACATCCTCGGAGAGGGTAGCAGGGAACCTCAAGTCGACTTTAGCAATTCGTCGATAGGTGTCTGCAAGGTGAGGTTAGAACGAGGAGATCCTTCCATCGAAGCGGAGTCACTCGGAGTCACTCACTAGAGACGCTATCACGATCCTCAAAAGGCGGATTGCCGATCAAGAATTCATATGTCAGGACTCCGAGAGCCCAATAATCAACCTTCTCACTGTGTACCTTGCCCTCGACCATCTCCGGCGGAAGGTAATCGAGGGTACCAAAGTGTCATTCGCCGGTTGCCGGGAGCATGTACGCTCCATCCAAAGTCACCAATCTTGAGTTCCCCATTAATCCCGAGAAGCAGATTCTCAGGTTTGATGTCGCGGTGGATAACATGCTTGCTATGAAGATACGACAGGGCATCTGCCATCTGGTCGATATAGCGAGATGCTCGTTTCTCGCTGAAGCATCCATACTTGCTGAGTTGCTTGTAAAGCTCCCCCTTGCCCGCAAACTCGAGCATGAGGAATATCCGCTTCGAGTCATGGAAGTAGCCGTAGAGGCGGAGGATATTAGGATGTCGAAGATTCTGCTGGATCTCGATTTCGCGACGGATTTGCTTCTCGACCTTCGATTGTACGATTTCGGATTTGTAGAGCGTTTTGAGAGCAAGGATATACTTGGGTTCAGTTTTCGTGCGGACCATATAGACGCGCCCGAATTTTCCTTTACCCAGTGGCCTTCCCATATCAAAATCACTCAGGTGCCACTCACGGGTAGGTGATTTCCTGAGAATTGGTGTCAGGTCGACGAAACGAATGCCGTAAGGACCTGGCCTACCTCGATGTACTCGAGTCCAGAGCAAGCTCTCTGGCAGCATCGCCAGTCAAGACCTCGCCACGCTTTTCGTTCTCCAGTTCTAAGCCGCCGTCATATTTGCCTATGTCTATTGAAGGCTGAGCAGGGGCAGACGTGTTTGTAGGCGAAGGTTGCCTAGAGCCCTCGGCATTGGCAGCATGTCTAAGGGACGAGGGAGGATGCGCAGGTTTTGAGAAAGGGTTGGGTGCAGAGAATTTTGATAGGAGCTTTGCTACGTTGGTCTGGCTTGGCTGTTTCGAGTGAAGAGGCCGCGTACTTGAAGAGGAGGAGGTTGCTTTGGTCGTTCCGTTTGAGTTGAGCTCCAGAGCTGCGATTTGTCTTGTTACGGCACCTATGGTTGCCATTTTCTCTTGTAGACCTTTGAGTAGGATCACTTGAGTACAGCTGCAGAATCCGTGGAATACGAGCACACGCGAAGAGGTTACCGCACTCACGTTGTCGAACAGCGAACTCGAACTTCGATCACGTCCATAAGGATGCTGAGCCACGTGACCGACTACAGCATCTCCTTTTGTCGCACCGAGTCGCTTTTCTCAGGCGAAGAGATTCTCAAGCTAAAGCCTCCAGCCGTCATCTGCATAATGAACGGAGCATCTTTTCATCCAGCTCTTCGCTTGTGAAGATGTTTGAAAATCGTGAAAATGGTCTCTCAGGTGCTGCCCAGGTACTCGGATCTTAGCCAGAAGCGACGCTGCTCTCACACAACCTAATACACGGCCAGTGGCGAACGCCCTCACAGGATATGTGAAACCGTTCCAGAGCATTGAAACTGGTAGGATGCAGACCAAGCCTGCCATTTATGTAGCCTCCAGGCTAGAGCCTATTTCCGTGCCTCCTGGATATTGGCTGAATTTAGGCAGTAATCTGATCTGCCGGTTGCTTGATCTGATTTTATATTTTTTGATCCCATGCCATTACTAGGTTCCCAAACATAAGAACGTTTATCATATGCTCTATCGTGGCATCTCCTCTAGCTATCATAAGTGAGTGGGGTCAGATGAGGCGCGACCCACAATGCGCAATAGAAGTTTTACTGACATCGAATGCTCCCCGCCTCAGAATCAACCCCAGCGGACTCGGCGTGCCTTATCTATATAGGATTTACCTCCGACTAGTCGATATCTCGCGACCAGGATTCCGTACACCTCCTAACGCCGTAGGTCAAATTAGTCTCCCGAACCCTTTAGGGTGATCAGGTGGCTTTGCGACCCATCAAAGGTTTTATTCTCAAGTCGTCAAGTTCGCTTCTCACATTGCTTCCACATCCCCACCCCCACGTTGAAGCAACCTCTGTGTAACCGAGTCTAATACATTGCGTTCATTGAACGCACATTCTTCGGTTTTCCTTGACGATGGAACGCACAGAGACGGCAGCTGCAAACACTGAGAATGAGAAGGAGATTTGCCGACGGCATGGGCTCCCAAGCAGCGAAGAAGTCGGACCCACTCATGTTCGACAGGGGACACCGTCAGACTCGATGAGGGGATGGGGCAGGGTGCGCAATAATCCACTGGTACAGGTAAGTAATCGAAGAAATCCTGAACAAAGGCTTTATCTTCGTGGATTCATACTTCCTAGCATTATCGCTAATCGCTGTTGTACATAGGTCACTCTGTTGGCGTTTGTCTGCTTCATGTGTCCAGGTTGGTAACTTTCCGCTCTGATTGAACCCTTGCTAGATGCGTTATTTTCTAGGTCTATTCAACGCTCTTAACGGCCTCGGTGCTGGAGGACAAGTGGATTCGACCACAAGCGCAAATGCGAACTCAGCACTCTACGCAACATTTGCTGTTGGCGCTTTTTTCGCTGGGTAATTTACCCCTAATATTCATGCCTTGATGATGTCTAAAGTAAATTTCAGGTCGGTGACAAATAAAATCGGTGCGAAACGTGCGCTGCTACTGGGGAGCACCGGATATGCCTTGTACATCGGATCCTTCCTGTGAGTTTGTTTCCAACTTATTCGGATGGCTGGCTGACGGCCAAATTCACAGTGCGGTTAACATTCATCCGAATGCAGGTCCTTTTGTCATTGCGTCCGGTTGCATTCTTGGCATTTGTGCCTCGCTCCTGTGGACGGCCCAAGGATCGCTCATGATGGCGTACCCCACGGAAACCCAGAAAGGGAAGTACATTGGCGTGTTCTGGGCTATCTTCAATCTGGGTGCCGTTGTTGGTGCTGCTGTTTCTCTCGGACAGAACGTACACTCCAAGGTATGCTAACAGCTTGCTGTCATGACCGCGCCCTACTGAATAATAGACCCTTCGTAGACAAACTCAGGTAAACCACGAGACCTCTCCAATACCAGCCAAATTACTCATATATTCGTGCCCTATAGTCAACAACGGGACATACGTAGGTCTTTGGTACGGCTATTAAAAGGGCTGCTATTAATAACTTCGCTTTCTAGATCGTCTTCGTGGTCCTTACCCTAGTTGGGGTGCTTATTCCTCTACTCATGACGGATCCAAATAAGATGATCCGGACGGATGGTACAAAAGTGACCTCTCCGCGACATCCCTCGTGGAAAGTGGAGATCTACGGTCTCTACCTCACCTTGAGAACCGACCCGATGGTCGTTCTTCTATTCCCGATGTTCTTTACCTCCAATTGGTTTTATACGTGGCGTAAGTTGTCCCTCCTACAAACGCAATGCTAGATCCCTCTAATATTTACACACCATCAGAATTCAACGAATATAATAACGCCCTATTCAACATTCGTGCACGATCCTTGAATAACATTGTGTATTGGTTAGCTCAGATTGTCGGTTCAATATCCATTGGTTTCCTCCTCGATCAACCTTCCATCAAGCGCCGTACGCGAGCCTTTGTAGCATGGGGAATCTTGCTTATTATGGTCTTCATCGTCCACGTGTGGGCGTACTTCTACCAAAAGTATGCTTTCCATCGTTCAGCATGGACTTCGACACGCGAACTAACTATTTCTAGGGGTTACACACGAGAAAGTGTTCCTCCTGACTCAGACAAACTCGATATTTCCGGCCCTGGATACGTTGCGAAGATATGGCTGTATATTTTCTGCGGGCTCTTGGACGCAATGTGGCAAACTACCGCATACTGGATAATGGGTTCAATGTCGAACGACCCAGCTAAGCTTGCTCACTTCGCTGGCTTTTGTACGTCCTTCTCATACTCTGAACACAACACCAAGCTTACCTGTTCTCTCCTACAAACAGATAAATCTTTCCAATCCGCTGGCGGCGCAGGCGTATGGCGAGCAGACGCTGTCAAGATCCCGTAAGCGACTGGGGTTCTTTCACGAATGAATCTATGCTCAACGTTTGGCTTTTATTGCGCTCGCTAACAGGTTCATGAGCATCTTTATCTCAACATGGGTGTTGCTCGTGGCAGGACTCGTGTTCGCTCTTCCAATGATTTATCTCCGAGTGAAAGAACACACCGATTACTCTGATGAAGTTCTGTACGTCCACGTCACCTTAAGCGGTTGATCACTTGACTTCGTTACTCAATTGATTTGCTTCTAGAGCACGTATGGACGACGCTGGACACGTACATAGCGTGGACGCAAGTGGGGATGAGTACGTCCTAGAATCGGAACAGGCGCATGACAGGGACGGTGGTGTTGGTGATTACCGTGATGCAAAGTTTGAAATGAGGCGCTCCAGTAGAGGTAGCCACACTTCTTAATTTATACTAACCTTATGAGTGTATTTTTATTCTTCTGCAGTCTCAATACGATTTTGGGCCAAATATCTCATCACTTGTGCCACCAACCGTTCCTCGCCGTCTATTGTCCTTCAGAATTTGAATATGAAACAAGTGTTACAGTCGGTACATCGGGTGCATATACAGAATCGTGCGCCTCTCAGGGGCTAATCATGAAGATTGGTATCGCCTAGTGCCACTGCCTGAGTTAGTCTCCGCGATGACATGTTGGACGATAATCCATATGTATCAGGGCAAGTTCATGAGGTCTACCTGCCAAAGACCTGCGATATTTTGGCCTTACCCTTGTCGTGAGTGCGAGGGTTGCGTCCAAAATTGACCTGCCGTTATGCTCGCGACGTTCGGACGAGAAGATGTGCCTGGCTGGCGTTTCGGGCGAAGACGAGTGAATGCACATTGCAGATGGAGGTGAAGGTTATCTCGCATGCACCTGGCTCTTTCCGCCTCAATCTCGGGGGGAATCAGCATGGCAGCTTGCAAAACCTTCAGATAGTTAGATAGTCACAGGCTGCCTTTTCTAGATGGAGCCCTTATCACATAGTATACAAATTTCTATGCGAAATGTCATGGACACCATGTTGCTCCGTATCGCACACGGTACTCCTGTCCATCATATGTGAAGGTGCAGAGCAAATCAGGTCACAAGGCACCGACTTTCAATTCTTCTCAGCCACCTCGAGAACCCAAATCGATCATTCCACATGTGGACTTTGATCCCATTCCTCCAGCAGATGGATCTGGGGGCTAAACGCAAAGTCCAGCGTGCGCAACGAGGACCACGATGTCGAACGCGTTGTTCACCATATTGTTCGGACTCGAGAGAGAAGGTACCGTTCTTGGCCTCATTCAAGCTAATCAACCTCAATCTCTGAAACTGAGACAGGAGTCAATGGTTACAAAAGGAGAGCAAGGGCCAAAAGAGCCGCCTATCGAGATATGATCGAGCCTCTTTTTATATGGGAGTTTTTTATTCTTTGCAAGGCGGATAGCAATTACCATACGGGTATTTGGACCGACATCCGCTCGTGCACGAGACGAGAACCATGTGTTACCGATCACCACAAACCGCCGAAAGAATGGTACATATGTTCGGAAATACAGTCCCGCTTCCCATTTGCAACAGCGGCCTAACTCCATCTTAGCGCAACCCTCAGCTACCTGACAATCTTGTGGATGTGTCTGCCTTGTCAGATGGTTCAGCCTCTCACCCGTGGGATTTGCATGGAGTCCAATTTCTCTTATATGCAGGCTGTCTGGGACTTTCTTCGATAACTATCCCCTAACACGCAGCCCAGCATGAGCGACGTCACCGACAAGGAAAAGGGATCTGTTAGCAGCGCTGCCTCTCAGGTCTATGAGCGGCCTGCTGGCCTCAAAGGCCTCTACTACCATCCTATCTTCCAGGTATCTTCAGTGTTCACTTTTCTTGTTCGGCACGTATTCATTGTCATGTCTCATAGGTATGCATGGTTGGTTTCGTGTGCTTCATGTGTCCTGGTCAGTCCCGTTCCTGTTCTCGTTTGTGCTTCGGGCATCCCGTTAACGAGGTTGTTTCACAGGTCTGTTCAACTCCTTGAACGGATTGGGAGGTGGTGGTCAAGTCGATTCGAAGACGAGTGCAAACGCCAACGTCGCACTCTATTCGACCTTTGCTGCTACTGCTTTCTTCTCTGGGTGAGAGTTTACAAATAGGCTCTTCGAAGTGTTTGACTGAAGCTTACCATAGGTCTATCAACAACAAATTGGGTGCTCGTCTGACTCTCCTCCTCGGAACAACTGGTTATGCTCTCTACATCGGCTCTTACCTGTGAGTGGCTTCTTCTGTTCCCATCGGCTCTTGGCTCAAGGTTTTCGTTAGCGATCAACATCCACCCTGGTGCTGGAGCATTCGTCATTGCCGCTGGTGCAATCCTTGGGGTCTGTGCTGGCCTTCTGTGGACTGCTCAGGGCTCGCTCATGATGGCCTATCCCACCGAGGGCCAGAAGGGTAAATTCATTGCCATCTTCTGGGGCATTTTCAACCTTGGAGGTGTTGTCGGAGCGGCCGTCGCTTTGGGACAGAATATCAATTCCACGGTATGTTTCCACTCTCCTAGACCCAGGTGCCATTGACTTACTGTTTCTTATTAGGCCAATGCTGGTAAGGCTAGGGTTCTATGCAAAACAAGATAGGGACGCTGACTTGATCTCACTCATTTCAGTCGGTAATGGCACCTATGTTCGTCTTCAGCACCATTCGATACCTTCATGTAACTGACCTCACGCGCTATCAGATTGGTTTCCTCATCCTGACCTGCTTGGGAGTCCTCATTCCCCTGACCATGGCCGACCCTAACAAGATGCTTCGTACAGATGGCACGAAGGTTACCACCGGTCGCCAGCCATCTTGGAAGACTGAACTCTACGGCCTATACGTCGCATTGAAGACTGACCCCATGATCGTTCTCCTCTTCCCCATGTTCTTCGCCTCCAACTGGTTTTACACCTGGCGTTAGTCTCACTTCTACCTGGAATTCGAACCTTTCACTGACTTTAAGCTTTAGAATTCAACGACTACAACGGTGCCATCTTCAACATCCGTACCCGTGCACTCAACAACTTAGTTTACTGGCTTGCTCAAATTGTTGGTGCCTTGTTGACTGCTGCCCTCCTCGATCGCAACAACTCAAACGGCGCACTCGTGCCTTCGCCGGATGGGGAAGTTCTGTCTTCTTCGTTCACATCTGGGCCTACTTCTACCAAAAGTACGTCTCATCACTTCCAGCCATAACCTTGTGACTCATCGCCTTGTTGTAGGGAGTACACCCGCGAAAGTCTGGAAGCCAACGAGCACCGGATCGACTTCACCGACTCAGAATATCCTGGCAAGATCTTCCTCTACCTTTTCTGTGGTATCTTGGATGCTATGTGGCAATCAACTGCTTACTGGCTCATGGGCGCTATGTCCAATGACCCCGCCAAGCTTGCCCATTTCGCCGGATTCTACAAGTCCATCCAGTCTGCTGGTGCCGCTGGCGCATGGCGTGCTGATGCTGTCAAAACTCCGTGAGTCCACAGGATTTTTTATCTCACTGGTAGGGTACTCATGGTTGTTCCGTCATAGCTTCATGAACATCTTCATCTCCACCTGGGTGATCCTTGTTGCTGGCTTGGTCTTCGCCTTGCCCATGATCCATCTTCGTGTGCACGAGACCACCGATATCTCTGAGGAGGCTCTGTATGTTCCCCTTTCTTTGCTGCAAGGATTTATACTGAATGCTGCTCCAGTGCCCGCATGGATAACGAAGGACATATTCTCCCTGCCGAAGAAGTCAAGAACGAAAAGCACTAATGTATTTGGGATGATGGAACGAAGCTCTTTACGATACTCTAGGGTACTTATGACTGCACCATCTTCTCTCCTCTATTATAATAATCTACACTCGGGACGAACTGGAATGACCATGGATTGAGATACACCAATATTCGGCGTTGGACATACAGTCCTATAAGTTCCACAAAGGGTCCATATACCCCATACATCTAAGGTATTCAAAAGACTGGCTGATTTTTGCTTGTGTGTGCTTTTGGCTCGGAAGCTTGGCTCACGGCTCGTTCAACCAAGCGCTGAAGTGATTGTTGCTTGATTTGGATCAGCAACTCTTGAAATTACAACTCAGCTTCACACCACCACCGCCAGCATGTCTAGACAAGACAGAACCACCACAGAAAGAAACGCAAGAACGCTACGAGAGCTTGTGAAGAGGCCTGAGAACAAAGTCTGTGCAGACTGCAAGAAGAATGGTGCGTATCACTTATTTGACTCGGCCAAGCACCAAATCAACAACCTTGAACAGACCCGCGATGGGCCTCTTGGAACCTGTGCGTAGCTTATTATCCTGGCCAGAGCAGAAGCTGACTTCTTATGTTCAGTGGCGTTTACCTCTGTATCCGATGTTCTGGCATACATCGTGGCATGGGCACCCACATCAGCAAAGTCAAATCCATTGACCTCGATACCTGGACACCAGACCAAATGGATGTGAGTGGAAGCCTCAGTGATACACGACCTTTCTCATCATAGATGCCTTTCCCAGTCCATCCAGAAGTGGGGAAACCACAGAGCCAACTTGTATTGGGAAGCACACCTAAAACCGGGTCACATTCCCCCCGATCAGTATGTTCCAGTCTTGATTAGCTGCTGATCAATCTGACAAAATCCCTGCAGTAAAATGGAATCCTTTATTCGCTCAAAATACGAGTCCAAAAGATGGGCCCGAGAAGGTCCTCCCCCTTCGGATCCCTCCATCCTTGAAGATGGCGTAGCGAGCCCTACAACACAGCAGCAGCAGCCGGCTCCAGCACCCGCTGCGTCTACTGCTAGAGCTGCTCCCCCACCCACGACTGCATCAGCCCGGGCAACCGTTACCCGCCAACCGCAAACACATCAGCTTCTCTCCAGCAACTTCAACAATGCTCCTCAGGCGTCTGCAGGTCGCGCGGCTGCGCCTCCTTCTCAGCCTGCCGCCGTCGCCGCGCAGCCTCAAGCCCCGGCGGCTCCCGTAAACGATCTCTTCTCGCTAGACTTCCATGCCCCACCTCCCTCAAATCCCGCTAGCCCAGAGCCTCAAGCTGCCCCTAAGAAGGACGTGAAGCAAGATATCCTATCGCTCTTTTCGACACCTCAACCAGCCCAGGCAGCTGCAGCACCTTTCGGACAGTTTTCAGGAACTGCGCAGATGGGTGTAGCTAATGCATGGGCAGCACCACCCCAGGCTCAGCCAGCTCCGACCAGTATGATTGGCAATAACGGCGTCGGAGCATGGGGCGCAAGCTCTGGTTGGAATGCAGCGCCCGCCAACATGACTGCACAGCCAAATCTATGGGCCAACCCGACCTCACAACCTGCCGCGCCTGCTGCTACTAACCTCTTCAACACATCAGATGTTTGGGGTTCATCTGGTGCCACTGGTTCTACTCAGCAACAAAATGACCCTTTCGGTGCCTTTGGTTCTGCAGCTCCAGCCACAACCCAAAAGAAGGATGACGTGTTTGGAGACTTATGGGGAGGATTCAAGTAATCAACAACGATGACTTTCTTGACATCCTTGGTTATTTCGTGGCAGTAGTTGACTTAGATTTGTCCCAGGATAAATACATTTGGTCCCACATTCAATATCTTTATACCAAACCAAGATCCTGTTCATGCACCAATAAGCCAAGTTGCAAAGTGCCAGATTGATTGATCTCACTCACCTTCTCAATCAGTTTACGGGCAATAGGGTGGAACTCTGTCTTCTTTCTCTCAAACACCTTCGCAGCCATCTCCTGTCCGCCTTGTTGGCTTCCCTGAAGATCGGGCGACAGAACTTCATCCTTCCCTTGATGATTCCAGTGCCATCCTCTCCAACGACCCATTCAACGGCTTTGGGTGCGTATGCCCTGGCGGCCTCAGAGCCGTGGTTTGCGAGGGCAATCTCGTAGAAACGCAAGCGGATCTCTGCATTGGGGGTCGACGACAGACCATACAGCTCACCAAGATGGTTGATGTGGGACAGCGGGAGCGGGTTTGAGAGTGCAGGCGTTCCAGGAAGACAACTAGTTCAAGCAGCAGTTTCAGTCATTTGGTTCATGGCTTCATGGTCGAACAACATACTTATCTGGTTCCCGTCGAAACCTTCCAAATCGGAGGCGGAAAACCCGAATTTCGAAGGATCTTCGGTAGAGCGAGCTTTATCCCACCTATCCGCGAGTGCGTATGCTTGTTTGGCCAGAGTTGTATCATATTCCATCTTGACAGGGAGTTCGGTGCCCTCTCCATGTAGCCATGCCTAAACCAAGAGGTCAGCGCCAGGCTTTGGTAGCAATACAGAGAGGGTAATCGCACGTCCCAGTCGACTGAGTCGAGAGCCTTGATCTTTTCGGGGCCACCATGCTTGGTCCAGTGCGCGTAGAGATGATCCTTCCATTGGTCTGTGGTGATGCTCTTGCCCATGAAGGTATTGACGTAATCCTTCACATAGGGAGGAAGGTATAGAGGCCGCCGATCTTGCGTTCTACCAATCGATAAGCCCATCATTCGTGCCCCCAGGTATTCCAAGCATTACTTACCTAGATGAAGGATAAAATTGGCGCCCTTCTCGTAAGGAATACTGCTGTAAGCTTCATCTGGATCTTCCTTTTCAAACTCAATAACCAGCCTCTGATATTTGGGCTTGCTTTCGTATCGTTTGAGTTCATCTTCAAGCGCTTTGCACCAATAACAAAGAGAAGCCTCGGTGTGCAGGCGTGTGCAGGATCTCCTGGAGCACACGCTCGATGTACGTGGTCCATCCCTCGTTCAGCCAGAAGTGGGAAGCGTTTGCATGCCTATCCATCCAGTCAGAGATCGATCCAATGGAAAAGCAACTGAACATACGTTACACCATTGCCGAACCAAGAGTGAGTGAGTTCATGAACGACCACATCGACCAGAGTACGATCGCCAGTCAAAAGAGCTGGAGGGGATATTAGCAAACATTTGCTCATTGAAGGGTTGGGGACGTACTGGGAGTCAGGAATGAGATGCAAGCATTTTCCTGGTATAATGGTGAGTAAATCCTGTCTTTTGAAGGTAATATATATTTACTCACCATTCCTCCGTAGGGGAACGACGGCGGAAGGATAAGAAGATCGTATACACCGAATCTATAGGGCGTAACAATCTTCTCCTCAGCTGCCAAGAACCTGACGATAAGGTAAAAGTTTGGTTCAAATGCTTCTGTAGGACATCACATTACCTGGCTGTATCGGCAGAGAATTCCCAGTATGACCTGTCCAAAAGCTCTGGCTCTGCCCAGATGCCAGACTTCCACTCCTTGTCCTCATGTCGGGGGAATGCGCGGTAATGTATGTTTCCAGACGCGATAGCAAGCAAATAGGATGGGATTGGTACAGGCTAATACACGAGGGGTTAACAGGCCTTCTAACACGTAGAAGTACAACCTACCTGATCATAAACATATGTCACTTCATCCTTTCCGATCTCCTTACCTCCGTGAGGAGCATCATCGGATGGTGGAGATTGCCTGATAGCTGAGAGGAGGACCGGGAGGGTGGAAGTGACGTTGGCACTATATTTCTAGCGGAATAATCCTTAGATGAGGGGTAAAAGATCTGAGATCACGAGAACATACAGTCTTTACCGACGGACTGTCTGGAATGATATCGAAAAATCAATGATCTGCCTTCGAGAAGAGGTTAAATCGGGCGTACCTTGAACGGGAACAATAGCACGAGCATAGATAGGCTGGCACTGGCTAAAAAGATACGGGAACTGTTTTCCTGACGTTTGTCTGAAGCAGACATTAGTGGTAGGATATCGAAGCTGTCGCCGGAAGCTGCAGTACGTACGCTTTGTCAAGCCACTGGAGAGCCGTGCAGCCTTCGGTGGTTTGATACACGATCTTGACATCGACATAGTCTCCATTCTTCAGACCAGAGGGGAGGTCCACAACAAGGGCAGATCCCATAATTTCATGTTTCTCCCCAATAGTAAACTAAGATCGGAGATTCAGGTCAGCGATACCTATCAATAAGAGGGTCCCTTGAGTATTGGATATTGGTCGCTTACATTGACTGATTTGCCTTCATGGCTAACTTCAGAGATATCTAGAGCCCATGTATCGAAGCTAACATCAAATCAGCGGAATGGCTTGGCTTGAACTCCAGGGAAATCTCACATAACATTCTTCGGATTATCCTCCTTCACAAGCAAGTGATGCGTCGCAGAACCTGATATCTTCTGCGTATCAAAGTGAAGCTTCCAGTCAAGCTGGATATGTTCTGTAGCGACTTGCAAGTAATTCGATTGAGTCGTTGGGTCTGTCATGGCTGCAAGAGGCAAAAGCTCGTATCCTGAGCAACATATCAACCGCCGGATCTAATCTAATCACGCTTTTATAACGAGGGGTTGCTATGTACAACTCGACATTTCCCAGAACACATCCCTTTTACAAAAGAAACCAGACTTTAAATACTTTGAACAAATAATAGGACAAGCGTGATGGTTAGAGAAATAAACAGACATGAGTATGATGAACTACTGCGTGAGCATCATTTGATATAGGACACAATTGGGCTAGAGAACACATTGAATGGTGAAATAATATGTTTGACAGTTTGGGGAGAGGGCGTTGTGCGTATGTGAATGTTCTTGACAGCATAATGGGAAAGTCCGTCCACAGGGATTGACAAAAATGGTTGGAAAACGAGAGACGTGTGTGAAAGGAGCGCATACGACCGAAGCGTACGAGCGATCTTGAGACGCCGGCCAGGCCGTATTTGAAAAATTATTACACGAGTGTGTGGGGTATAATAATTTGCTTGAATTGACAATGAAGATAGGGGACTTGAGTGTAATAGGGGTATCCACTCGCATCCTTAAGATTGCTGCAGGATCTTGAAGGAATAACTGGCATGATCATGATTAAATCACAAGCAAGCAGTCATGCCAGTCGGGGAATCCAAAAGGAATATGAGTACGGTAAATAATCAAACGAAGAATTGAGTGCTGAAAACGAAGGTAAGCTCCGTTTTCAAGGACAATGAGAAGAAGGCACGTACTGAATTCTACTAGCTGCATGGACTTCCATCTCTTCCATCTTGTAGGAATTGAGTTCCTCCTTGATCCTCTGTGCCAGCGCAGGGTCAAACGACTCCAGGTGGCAGGTTCGCTGCGACGGTCGTAAACCGAAGCAGGGAATGTATCGTACACAGATAAGTTATTTGCAAACGTCAACCGTTTCGCTGCAGGTGCTGTAGCTGAGCGATGAGTGAGCATCATAGGAGCCGTCATCTTCGACAGAGCCGGCGCTGATGAGTTGGCATGGTGGAACATCGGGCTCGATTTCTCCGGAACATGCGGAGAGTTCGCGTTAGTGGGCGTGGTGGGTTCCTTGTCGAAAGACATTGTAGTAGGAGAGTCGAAAGAAAGGGGTGGTAGAGAGGGAATAGCGTCTAATGGCTGTGGTTTGTGGATACCATCTAGCTGATCTGGCCCGTCCGAAGGTAAATGAGCGAGGGGTCCAAGCTCTGTATGACCAGGTGCAGTGTATGAATTAGACCGAAGACGATTGGCTGCGTCATGGAGATAGACTTGTTGGTCATAAGTGTCCGCGTCTAATACGATTGTCAGTTTGTGGGAATCCGAAAAAAGGGAACGACATACTCTTCAAAATGCCCTTTGCAGGCTGTCGTACCCGTTCTTCGCTACGCCGGACGTTGACAGCCCAAGGTTCATGGTCGTCCTCAGCATCATCGAGACTTGCCCGACCTATCCCAAGCCGGATAGTGGTATCTTCATCGTCTTCATCGCCGACATCCCAATCCTCATCCTCATCCCAACCCTCTTGCCTGAAGTTGTGCTCAGCCTGCTGAGAACCATGAGGATGATGGCCATCATCACTATCATCATCATCATCTTCAACCAAGATCCTGCTTCCATCCTCGTTCACCCTGACGCTGCCGCTTTTGAGCGGAGAAGTAGCCTGCCTCTTCGCAGTGTCCTTGTCCCAAGCAGGAACACCAGCACCGTTCGCGCCGTTAGCCGAGGCCTCAGCAGCTGCCTTGGCAGCGGCTTCTTGCTGTGCTTTCGCGCGAGCGGCAGCTTCAGCATTGCTCTTGAGGGTATGTTGTCGCGCCAGTTTAGCAGCCGGACTCAACCCATTCATCTCTGCTGTGTTGGTCCAGTCGCTACCCGTCCTGTCCAACTCAGCCGTGACATGGGAAACGCTAGCCTCGCTAGCCTCTGCCTTGGCACCACCCTTCTTGTCCTTCTTCTTGCTCTTATCTTTGTCCTTATCTTTGAACAATGAGGTGATTCCTGCTAACGAATTGCGTCGTGCCAACCGCCCCATTGAACCCAGCTTGCGGATCATCACGCTCGCACTGCTCACAGTGGACGAGAGTGAGATGTTATCCGTGCTGGCATTCAACCGCGTGTTGAAAAGCGAGGCAGCGCGACTCTTCTTCTTCGTCTGGACAGTTGCTGTAGAAGCCGAGTCATCGCCAGTGGGCTCGCCTGTGGAGGCAGCACCATTTGTTCCGCTTGGCTTGGCTGTGGTGTTCGGTGTCGAACTTTTGGCTTTTTGTTTGCTCGACGCGTTGTAGGTCGAGGCTTTGATCGATTCATCATCCGATGCCTCGTCCTCTTTCAGCCGGATTGAACGATAATGCCCTGCGTAGCCGCCCCTTCAGGCCGCTTCCACGAGCCCCAGATGCAGGCATCGTATCGAGCATGCTGTCATCTCGTGACATCCGCCGTTCTGATGCGGTAAAATTGCCCTGAGATAACGGCGACGGGCGCGCTGGTCGTGGTATTGGGGCAGCCAGTGTGGTATTCGAGTGAGAGGATGATGCCGTGGCAGAGGAAGTAGTCGTGGATGATGATGCAGGAGGTGGAGAGATACCGGAGGGCCGGCTCGAAGTTGTTGATGACGAAGATGAATTACGGTGATGGGGTAACCTCAGCTGGCCTGCTGCGCTCGAACCAGTAGAGGATGCGGGTGAGGGTGAATTTCTGTTGGGGATAGGCGTGGATGAGGGATGGTTACGACCTCGGACGCTGCCAGCGGCCGACGACGGGCTGGTGTGGCCGCTAGCGCCGCTCTGTGTACTGTTGGTTCTTTGACGCTGGCTATGGGATGAATTGACGGATGAACTTGAGCCCGAGGCGTCTGGACGCTTGTAGGGAGGTTGAGGAGGAATGGGTGCACCAGCCCGCCTATCGGTATCTTGGGGATGTTGCGTGTGAGCCGGTGTTTGCTGGTTTTGCTTGTTGGGCCGCCGGTATGGGTGAAATCCTCCGATCTGGTTTGGCTGTCCAGCCTGCTGAGCGTCAACAGAATTGCCTCTGTGAGGAGGAGGAGTTCCGCTGGGAAATGGTCCATTGAAAGCAGGAGTAATTTGATTTTGCGCGTAAAAATCGTTTGAAGGGCTGCGTTGGGTCTGGGGGAACGCATGCTGGGCATTATACATCATTTGCTGGTATGCCCACTGTGCAGCTAGCTGAGCGTTCGCTGCTTGGTCAAAATAACCATGAGGTGGTTGTACCTGCCGTGGGTAAGTCTGCGGTGAGTGGTGTTGTTGATTTTGGTAAAATGAGGGGTAAAACGGGGCTGCAGTTATTGACGGGGTCCAACTTCCTTGTGGCTGCTGCTGAATTGGGTATGTATAGGATGGGTGATGACGAGCTGGCGGTTGTTGCTGAAGTTGCTGGCCTTGCTGCTGCGGTGGATGGTTCTGGCTCTCGTTTGCAGGTGACGAGCGCTGTTGTTTTGAATTTGAAGGCACCTCCATAGTTTTATCTTTTGGAAGATTGTTTTGTTGCCAGTCCAGCGGTGCAAGTATGGCCATGGACTATGAGAAACCAGAGCACAAGCGAAGCTTACCCGCGTAACCGTAACTGGGCCTGGAGATACGACGTGGATGAATGAAGGCGACGATTGATTGCAGTCAACAAACGTTTCTTACCACGGTTCGACGCGTCAACTCAGCACAGTTTCTCGTCGACTTGGACAGCGAGTAAGTGAAGATCAATGGTCTGCTGGACGTCGTTGGTAACAGCGACGAAAGCACCAAATTCGTAAATCTGTTGCAATCAAGAGCCACACCCAAAATAGGCGTAAATACCGAAAATACCCCCAGCTTCACGTGGATTTCCTTTTATCCATTGCCATGGCTGCTGCTGCTATCATGCGGCTACGCTTAACAGTCTTTGGCATAATCTACAGACTTGGTCCAGTAAAAGTCATTGAATTTCCTTTACTTGAATGTCCCGCCGGAAAACGGCCACAAAAGAAATTCCCGAAGATTCCAACTTGCCCGTCTGTGTCGGATTCGCAGCGGCAGCTTTCCTACTTCCTTTAGAAGGTTCTCTATTTCGCTCTCTAAATTCCCGGGACGTCACCAAGAAAAAGCTTGAGCAAGGCTGACCACCGCTGGAGCCTCACATCCATCAGAACGCTCATGTGGTTGCTTCCATTCTACATTTTGGATCCCTTGCCGTAACCGGCCGAACACTCGACTCTTCCTGAACGGGCAAAATATTTGAATATATTTCAATGGCAGTAGCGACTATAGCGATAACTGTAAGTATATGTAAACTCGACGAATATTTTAAATATCAATGACGTTCTCTGGAGGTCTCTAGAAACAGGTGGACCAAGCACCTGGTAATTTGTACAGTTGACCAGCGCGTGCCAAGGCATGCGACAAAAATAGGAAACCATTCCAACCAGGGAATATCGAGATAGAGGTAAGGGAATGTGTGTGCATGCGCCACCAATTCAACTGGCAAGCGATCCGAATAAACCAAGCAAACGGTAGGGAATCAATCCTCCCGATCAGTACTGGTTGAAAAACCATTCAACATCCGTCCTTCCTAGCGCAGGATCTGCGAGAGCTTTGAACGCTGCTGGTGTCAAATCGATATCGCCCTCCTGGCACGCTTCGCATCGGTCAACAATCTTCACAATGATAGATTTCCCACCGTGTTTGACGGTTGCTGTGAGGGGAATATGGCACTGAGAGTGCCCAATGATGCCAGTATCGCAGTTCGGTAAACCATCGCCGCCGAGGATGATGTATTGGCTCCCAGGGACGACGGTATCGTATTTGCCCTGGGCGTTCAAGAGCTTGCGTCCTGGGACAAAGGGGCCACATATGGGATTGCTAAAATGACATCAGACCATGCGACTGGGGGATGTCCGACTGAACCTCACCGGTTCATTTCGCCAGCCCATGCACCAGGCCATATATCGTACATGAGCTTGGAAACAGCAGCAGTCATCGAGTTGTCGTCGTAAGTGTCGCCGCATGCACCGAGCCCTTGTCCACTAAATCCCACATTAGAATGCGTTCACCTGCCAGTACAAAGGAAAACTCACTAGTAAGTCATCTGCCCTTTATGCACCTTTGTGTAAAGGGCATTGCCTTTGTTGTTGAAGGCCTTCGATAGCTCAGTGAGGTATGGGTCCGCGACAGATGTCCTATGCGCCACAGGAGCCGCACCGGGTTGAGTCTTCGTTGGCCAATTTCAGGCTTGAAAGCAACCCCAGCGCCGACGTTCACGCCAATGCCGCTACCATTGTCGCTTCCCGGTTTTGACGGCGATTTCGTGGTTGTGGGCTTGTCTTCTTTCGCGGAAGCGGTTGAGTTGGTGAAAGAGGCGGAAGGGGGATGGGGCTTCGAGCATGACTTCCGTTTCCTCAAAGGCCTTGAGGGAGCCTCGGGGGAAAATACTCGACTCTCCAATCGACTGGTCAATCGCTTGTGACGATTGACTCTTGGGACATGATGACCTGATGCAGAAACACCAGATAAATCCACGAGGAGGATGGCAAAAATCAGGAGGAGAGTCGAGGAGAGGATCCGGGAGTACATGGCGGGAGGAGGAAGAAAGGGATGGCCCAAAACACGCTGAAAGTAAAAGCTGGTTACCACCATGGCCATCTTGGCGTGATTGTGGCTATGTCGAAGTAGACCCTGGCCGTTTTTACCATCATCCAAATACACGAGGCTATCTCCGGAGGTTATCATGATATTGATCTCTATCAAACGACGGAACTCATACAGCCTCGACACGAGTTGAAGTTAAACCTCTAGAGGTGACCAGTGGTGGTCCATTAAAAGTGGTAAACATACTTCACCAATCGAGTCAATCACCGCTCAACTCTATGTGGCTGATGAGTCTCCCTTTTCCGAATAGTGGCCAGCGTCTTAGTGTGTATCAAGTTCGCCAATCTAGGATTTTCCACAATATGGAAAACGCGTCTCACACGTGGAGTAAGGAGCGCGTCGTCGTTATGAGGGTAAAAATTAAGAACGTGGACGCGTCAATCCAAGCTGAAGTGACGACAGACGTATGTCAAGACGAGTTCAGGGTAAATTCGATGGGCTACAGACAGCCGTGAGAGATATCGTACTAGTACAGGTAAATCAAGAAACAGGTCTTCGCCGTAAAGGCATGGAGTACAGGTGAAGAGGAATGCATAAGCCGTAAGTCATAGGTAGGATAATTAAAAACATTCTGCGTACGCGGGGTTTACAAAAAGGCCGCGATGAAATCCTCGAACCCCGTGTTGTTCCACCTGTCCTCAGTGACCCTAAACACATCTGGGAACCACTCACCGATGCCTTCAACATCAGCATCTGTCTTCATGGTCTCCTGATCCGTGCTCGGCTCATCCATTCCAAGGACCATCATCGCCAACGCCTCCCCGCTCCTCCAGGCGTGCACCATTCCCTCACCGGTGTACCCAGCAGCCATCCACTCGCCGGGCGTCGAAAGCCTGTCTGAGCCAGTGCTCTGTAATTGTAAGCCAGAAGCAGTGTCAGAACCAGGGTGGACCTCCTTCACATTGCTGCGAAGAGAGGTCCGTGTAATAGTCCGTGTAGTCCGTGTCCGTATAGTACACCTACCAGAAACCTGAGAGGGAACTCTTCCGACCCAAGGATTTCCGTCACAAGAAATGCCCAATACGCCGCTCCAAGTAGCCTTCACCCTGTCCTTCTCCTCACTCCGGTTATTGCCTCCAACGAAGTAATCCCCGAGAGCACCGGCCAAGTAGTTTCCAGTCGCCTTGTTGGAACTACGATCATCCGCGTTCCCAAGTTCAGTCAAGGCCGCATTGTGACGAACAAATCCACCACCGAGCATGAGTTCTCCTTCCGAAGGCGGGAATATACCGGTGCCGTTCGTATTCGATCCATCGCGAGGTAATTGCTGGGTGAGATAGTCGAAGTTATGAGGTTCGGCGGTCGGGAAGAATACGAAGGAACGCTGGCCAGCCCACTGTGTCTTCAACCGAGCTCCTTGACCAAGTCCAGCCCAGGGGCGTTGAGCCGTCATCGTACCTCTTGCCGGTATGATCTTGCCTTTCAGACCAGGAAGAAGGTGAGCAGCCCAACCATTTGTTGCATGGATGACATGGGGTGTACAGATAACTCCTTTGGGTGTCGAAACAAGGTAAAGCTGATCTTCATCGGGGGAAGTAATACCAATGCAAGGCGTATTTGTGAATAGATTGAAGCTGAAAAAGTTAGAGGTTTGGTGCATGTCATTGGGCGAAAAATCCTACTTGTGGCATTGAAGCAGTCGGGTAAGTATGCCGGTGACAAGACGATATGGATGTACAGCGCCAGCTCGAGTCGACATGCAGCCGACCGCATTCTCTGTTAACTGGAAGTCCTACATAGACGTGAACCCCTGGCCAGATGATGATTGCAGGATCGTCTACTTACGGAATGCCCTTTCGGATCATCGTATATCTTGTATTGTGCGCTTTCCGACGGCAAGTCGTTCTTGTAAGCGGCCAGTTTGTCCTTTGCGTCATTGAAAAGCCCGCGTCATGAAAGACGTCAAAAGCTTCAACCTCACGACACTGTGATTGGTCCGAAAGTTCTTCCTCTGCGGCGACAGCAAGGATCCTGGGAAGGTGACCGAGACGGAAACGCATGATCTTCTGAGCCGTCTGAATACCGTACTTTTTGAGCTCGGAATACTCAGCATAGAGAACCGGAGTGATATGTCCACCATTCCTGAGATAAAGATGAGGGTCGGCTGAAGGGGTAGGTATATACTCACCGTCCCGTTGCACCTGAACATGTTTCCCTCGCCTCCAGCATGACTACTTGAAGAGGAGGACTGTCTCCTCTCCTCTGGTCATCACGGTCAAGCAGAGTTCTGGCAAAGGCTGTTCCAGTTATCCCACTGCCAATAATGACGACATCAGCATAAGAAGGTAACTTAACATCACTGCCAGAATTGTGTGACGCAAGCGGAGAGGGAGGCAAGGTCCAGTAAGGTTGAGTTGGCCCAGGGACGGGCAGGCCAGGAGACTGGCGTAACCGTCGTATAAGAGCATCCACTGAAGGAGAAAAGAGCCTGAGGACCCCTAGAATGGTACGAATGACAATGTTTCGAAGCCAGATGTGTACCCCAGCACGGATGTTAACCATGATGCTCAAGGTTTGAGAGTGGGGAGAACCAGTCGATGCTCCGGGTGCTTATATGTCCTGTGAAAAGCCGAAAACGGTAAGGCGTAACGGTGCCCCTAAGTGGACCTGATAAGAGGCTTTCATTAGTGACGCCGAGTGCGAATAACAGCGGGCAAACGAACTGAGATAAGTGCACCCTGACAAAGTTTTGGAGGCGTTTGTGCTTCCACAAGGCGATCACGTCAAGCAGGCGCTTAGATCTACGAAGCCGGTTGTTTGGCCCCGAAGCTCATGATAAATAAATTCGGCTATATCGCACCATTCGGACACCTCAGCCAGTGACAGTTTAACCGGTAAGGTCCTCATTGCGTGGTTTCAGCGAACCATTCCCATAAATCATGGAAAGTGCGCTCAAATGCAGAAGAATATTCTCCCAAAGCCGTCCGATGCCCTTATCACCCTAAGGCTCCATATACCGGAGCTTGGCCATGAGGCATTGATGAGGTGGGCAGTTTGTGGGAGTTACAGGGTCACGCTGGGCCTATTCAATGATTGCTAAAGCGTACTGCTCGGAGCAGATGATAGACCTTCCTAGTGATTTCCTTCGCCATTCAGTGGGCTTTAGAATTTCATTTTACATTATCCTAAATGGGATCGACGACATTTCCGGACATCCTTCCCTCCTCGATGGAAGATGAAGAGCTCGGAAGTGAAGAGTAGTCTTCAGTCGACAGGGTTTGCCTTCGTCGGTTTCGATTGCTAATGTACCTTGGGAGAAACACAAGAAGAGATAAGGAACAAACAAAGGCATTCTGGTGCTCAAGGCACCACGCTGGCCACGACCGACTGCGGCGTTAAATTCGAGCGTGCCGTAACCCTGCGGTCTCTGGTCTGAATTAGAACTATCATGATGTATGCAGGCTCGGTCCGTGGTCAGTCACACTCCTAAGAAGGCAAGTACCTGACTGCTGGGCACTCTGAATTCCATGCCAAGTGTCAATAACGTACAAAACCTCGTTGTGTGGAGGAAACAATCGAGTCACAGGCACCGCAGAAATAGCATACAGATCCCCGTTTGACGCTCTCTGGATTAGTGACGACAGGACGGACCTTAGCGGATCTCACTGACCACCTTTCCCCGAGGATGTGGGGACAAGGGGCCCCCCAGCTCTCCAAATTGGGACCAAAAACGTGTTTAATTTGAAATATCCTATCCCCAAAGTAGAGTACATGAAGTCAGGCAAGGATACTCAAACCACACAAGTTGGCAAAACGTTGAACAGGAGGTAAACACTTGCGGGCACGATGTAGTTCCGGCGCCGGAGAGGCTGGAGCCAAGCCACGAGAGGGATTTAATCGGTGTGAAGAAAGACTCTGGCAATATCATCCTGGAAACGGCGAATAAATTCCAACAAGTCTCGGTCGGGAAGTGCGGAGTGCTTGTATGCTTGTGTCAGTTGAGTTCGAAGCTGCGCGTACATCAAAACATAACGGTTAGTAACATGCCAAGAGCAGACCGAATGGTATGAGTCTGAACCCAGAGCAAAACTGAAGTGGGAGAAAAAACCAAGGAGAATCACCCTGATTACAGCTCTCCGTTGAGCAGCTATCCTGTTACTCTCGCTTTCGCTTTCGTCCTTAGCATGCAATGCGGCGAGCGTTTCCGCCACCCGCTTAGCTTCAGAGAGCACATCCGCCGGCAGATCGGCCAGCCGGGCCAAATCCAACCCTGTATTATATACTTAGCATCAGAAGGCAGACTAAAGCGAACGGTCAAGGCTCTTGCCGTAGTGGTTATGTTCCTCTGGAGCTCCATCGATGATTCTGCAAACGTCAGCTAGAATAAGGGACTTATTGGAGGATACCCACTTGTAGTAGAACGTCATCCCAAAGTTCGAGGATGTTTGACGACTCCTCTGCGATGTTTTCAGCAATCTGAAAAGCCAAGCTACTCGAGGTTTGAGAAGACCGACTTGTACTGAAAGATGGAGGCTGAAAGAATAAAAGTCAGCTCGCCATGGTTATATCGGAGAAAAATCCTGTTTACTTGATAACAGTCGGCTGGCGAGACAGTGTAGTTGTAAGCTCCTTGAAATGACTAGCGAAAGCCGTTTTTCAGCCAAGGTTTACAGGAAGAGCGGCATGGGGCATCTGACGTGGCGAAGAAAACGAATGGCTATGTAGAGAGTTAGTCTGTCGACATTTAAACACCAGGGCACCAAATCTTACCTTCAGAGCGATCAACTCCTCCGCAATGGCATGAGAAATGCCAATCCCTTCTCTCGGTGAGGTTCCTCGGCCCAGTTCATCGACGAGGATAAGCGATTTTGGTGTCGCAAGTCCTTTTCCCGTGAGAATCAATCCCCAATGCAAGGAGGTACATACCTAGAATCATTGCAGAAGTAGCCATCTCACTAGCAAACGTGCTCAGGCACTTTTCCATATCGTCGTCATTGGACAGTCGGGTTAATAATGAATCGTGAAGCCTGTCCGAGAAGATTTGTAAGAAAGGGTCTCCGACAGAAACCTAGCAAAACTTACCTGAAGCTAGCATACTCCGCTGGGACGAAACATCCACACATTGCCATGATGGTAAGCAAGCCGACTTGCTTGAGGTACGTGCTCTTGCCTGTGGTACAATTAGAAGCCAAAGAAACGAGGGTGACGAAAAAGCATCATTGGATAGCCCTAACCTGACATGCTATAGAAGTGGACTGAGTTCGACAGAAAGAAGTGTGAGTTGAAGCTTGGCTTACTTGGGCCCTTGTATAATTTGGAAAGATGTCGAATCGTCACAGTAAACGTCGTTCGGTACCAGAGTACCAGCGGACTGCACCGTTTCCAGAACTGGGTGGCGTCCGGACTTGATAGCCAGAGTCCCGGTAAATTCGGGTCGAACTGGATCTTTTGGTCAAATGTTGCTCTCGGGTCCGAGCGGCCAATAGCATACTGTAACTTCGCACTGAGGGAAAAAGAGCTGAACGAACGAACGAATAATAGTACAAACTTGAAGTTGCTTACTGATAGAAGCATGCGCAAACGACCACAACATGTCGACTAAGGCAACCTGGGATGAAGTATCAGAGTCCAGATGTTTCCTCGACGATTCTGCAAAGCTTACAGCCTCTGAAGCCTTATACAATGCTCCAATATTCGCTACAACTTCTGCCACCAAATCCTGGATGATCCTTTAGAGGTTGCATTAGTCCAAGTGGGAAGAAGTCACACCACACTTACTTCTCACTCAAGATCAACGTTTCGTCCATAGCGTCCTTCATTCTGGCATTCATTTTTTTCTTCGAAGATGTGTTAGAGTTTTCAGCTCGCCGAGCTTGGAGAGCTACATGCACTTACCAGTTCCAAACTTGAGAAATGCCACTTCCCCTTCTTCGAACTGACGTTAACAAATCCCTTCGGCAGTTCCCCATCATGTTCCGACTTCTTGAGCGTGAAGACAAAACCACTGTCTTGATACATCACGGATATCGGTAGCTCATGCGTTTCTGAAAGTGTACGGGTCAGCTCGAAGATATCCCCAACATTCTCTTTGTAAGTTTCCCGGGCTACGTCTAGAAGTCGATTGCGGTTGGCCTTGACCGCATATATGCGTGCGTTAATTGCTCCAATTCCACCCTGGACCCAATCTAAGCATAGAAATAATGCGAGCGTCGAGTTAAGACAGACCTTGGCGGGAGCACCATCATCGTTGAGATTTGCATTAACCAAGGTTTCTATCTTAGCAAGCCGTTCGTCGGAAATCAACTACGGAGGATCTATCAGTTGCGGAGTTTTTATACTCCAAAGAGGCGGGAGACTCACATCAAGAATAATCCGAAGGAGTTGCGCGTTACTGTTCTCCAGTGCTCTCTGGAGCAGAGGCAAGTTCTTCACGATGTTCCGCAAATTCAACATTTGAGTGACTCTTGCAGAGGCCGGCTTGGCTGAATTCACTATCTTGACTTCTTGAGACGCGAGCTGGCGAGAACGTTAGTTAAATAGCACATTTGGGTGGAAGGGCAGTTGTTCCTTACAGAAACGATTAACTTGTCAAAGTCCATTTTGTTGAGGGTCTTGAGGGCATCCCGTACTTCCGTGTATCGATCTTCAATTTGGACAAGTTCTTCGACAGCATCAAGTCGTGCATCAACAGCCGCCTGAACTGCACATTGCGGGTAAGGTACCATTTCTCTGACACGATGAGAAGCACTGACCTGTTATTGGAGACATAATATTGACCCGAAGAAGCCGGGTGGCCATGGCAGTGTAGGTGAAGTTCAGAGTACTAGGTTCATCGTGTGAGCCACTAAATAACGCCGGAAAATAGTTCATACCCAAATAACGAATAGTTGGACTTCTTGTGTTGCAGGTTGCCCACCAGTTCAAGATTCTTAGCAGTGTCGGGGTCAATCATCATTGTTCCGTCCAGTGGTACATAGCGAATTCGCAGGGACGAGGCAGCAAAACGCGTATTGAGCCGAGCTTCTGCATGCTTGAAGAGGGCACATGTGGCTGAAAGAGCGTAATACCTAAAGGCCGAGGTTAAACTGGTTGAAATCGTCTGGATGCATGAATATATGCGTACTTGTTTGACACTGCAAGCAGGGTTGCAGCTCGTTCGTCATCCTCGACACAAAGCTGCATGATAAATTCAAGGCCTGATTGATAAAATTAGTGAAAATGTTCACAAGCATAGCGTGATGAATAGCCTTACCTCCAGTATCATTCCAATACTTCCTCCCAACAGGTTCTATAGGTACCTCTGGAAATTCTTCCTCCAAAATGTCAACAAGCATTGAAGACCCATTATTGTTTCTACCGCGGCCATCGCCTCCATTCTTGTCAGTTGGCATCAGGAATGTATCTGGGACAAGGATGAGGGAGGGTCGGTGTATGTGCATCTGATGCAGAGTCTTGACATATGTCTGACAGTCGGCAAGCTGAATTGACTGGTTTAGCCTCTCTGAGTCCACAGGTGACCGCATACATCCTGATTACCTGGACCAAAACAACCCTTCCTGTGTCCTTATCCAGGGCTGCCATTCCGAGCTCGCGAGAGATTCCTCTTCCTTCTAGTATTGCAGTGATATAGCTGGCTTCGTATCTGGTCGATGCTGCAGTTGTTGGTCTAGCAGTATTAGGCCGAGTCGACTGGGCTGTCCAAGGCCGCTTCAATGAAGTCCCTGGTCGCGATGTATAAGCATTGCTAGTGTATGGCCGGCTGCTTCCCGATGGAGGCCGAGATGAGGAGTTCGCAGACGTTGACATTGCACTATTCCTCAGGGAACTGGGCAAGAGATGTTGCTTGCACAATTCAGAGCCTGGAAGGAGTGCAAGGGCCTCCAGAAATAACAACGCGTAAATAACCGAAAACAGACGCGAATTTCAATGATTCGGGTGGATGGCAACTCCATTCAGAAGCGATATGATCCCAGTCTCCTCTGCCAGAGATGCCATTCAACAGGTGGTTTCCAACGAGTTCCATTCTTAAAGCTGGATCACCATATGATTGTGCGGAATAACTGATAACCAAGGCCCTGGTATTGGTGATTGGAAGTTCCTGAAGTTGGAATGGAAGAGGTTCAACCGCGATACCTGGTACTCAACCTATTGTTGTCACTAATCTCATGTTCTCCTGTGTCTGACAACGAATTGGAGAAATCTCTGCTCGTCGTGAATCTTTGTGGCAGGCGCGACAAAAACCTGGCTTGGCTCCAAGTAGTTGATGGGTACCAGATCTGTCATGATTGAGAATGGAGAGCGCGTCAGGTTGACGCAGTCTAGCCTGGGGACGTTAACCCAGTCCGCCGAGAATCAACATGTCATCCCACGAAAGGTTTTACCGGAAAGTCGCAAATTCAGGCAGACAAAAGCTCCTTATGTTATAGTTTTGAATAGATTTGAAGTGAGTTCGGAAGGCAGTCAAAGTTTCCTAGAAACTGATTGGATATGTGTCACTGAATTTGAACAAATGGGTGTAATTGCGACAAGGAGTGGGTGAATTCCAGCTGTCCAAGATGGGCGCTTTCCCTTCAAAAGGCGGAGTTCCAATCAAAATATGAAAGCTGTTGCGACTCGACAAGCTCTTCATCATTGACCATCATCTTTCTTCCTTTCTACCATCTTTAACCTTTCTTTCGCGGTCGACGCTCAAGGAATCGCTGGTTTGCGTGGAAGGATCGCAATAATACCCCATGGAACGGTCAGTATTCGTCGTGTAGGACAGTTCAGTATTTTACTGACGTCGTCTCGCGATTTAGCTATTCAAAAATCGAGAAAATTGGTGCGTACTCTTGTTATCTGATCGAAATGGGATCGTTTGTAACGTTTGCTGTGTGAATGTTTACAGGAGAAGGTGCTTGATGCCCTCACTCGTTTGAGCTCTGCCTCTTATTACCAAACCCTCTCCTCTTGCCTCCAGGCACCTACGGCGTCGTCTACAAGGCACGGGATGTGGGTACAAATGAGATAGTTGCCATGAAGAAGATCAGGCTTGAAGCCGAAGACGAGGGTGTCCCAAGTACAGCCATTCGCGAGATCAGCCTTCTGAAGGAACTCAAGGATGAAAACATTGTCAAGTGCGAATAATTTTTATTTTCAATTCTTAATTCTGACCATCGTACTATTCAGGCTGCTTGACATCGTTCACGCGGACCAAAAGCTCTACCTCGTATTCGAGTTCCTCGATGTTGACCTCAAACGATACTTCGAACTGGCAAACCAGGCTCGCACACCCATTTCAATGGGCATTGTCAAGGTACGCCTATCTTTTTTTCTGCTGGGAATTTCTTTGCAACGAGCTTCCCAACATGCACAACATGCTCCATGGTTGCATGACGTTCAGCCACCAACGGCAAACTCCTGGTACTTCCCCGCATACCACGGAGTTTTATTTCCGCTGCTCTTTTTTCGCGTCCCCACGCTTGGAAAATCCTTCTGACATTGCCTTCTCCTGGCAGAAATTCACCTACCAACTCAACGCCGGCCTCCTCTACTGCCATGCACATCGAATTCTGCACCGTGATCTCAAACCGCAGAATCTCCTTATTGACAAGCATGATAACCTTAAGCTCGCTGATTTCGGCCTGGCCCGCGCATTCGGCATCCCAATGCGTACATACACCCACGAGGTCAGTTCCGGGGAGATTCTATCTACTTCACCTTTCAACCAATGGGAACTCACACATGAACATAGGTCGTTACCCTTTGGTACCGCGGCCCGGAAGTGCTGCTCGGTTCACGTCACTATTCAACCGGGATAGATATGTGGTCTGTTGGCTGTATCTTTGCTGAGATGGCTATGCAGGGGCAACCACTATTCCCTGGTGATTCAGAAATCGACCAGATCTTCAAGATCTTCAGGTAGGGGTACCACAAACATTGCCTAGCAAGATCCGCTAACATGCTTCATTTGCAGGATTCTTGGGACGCCAAACGAACAAATCTGGCCTGGCGTTAGTTCGTTACCAGATTACAAGCCCACCTTTCCCCAGTGGTCTAAGCAAGATCTCGCCGAAATTGTGCCTCAGTTGGATGATGCCGGTTCCGACTTACTCAAGGTACCTATGAATTCATGCCATCATCATCTTCTCGTGCTGATCCGACTTTCCCAGCGTATCCTAACATACGATTCGGCTAAACGTATTTCAGCGAAGCGCGCTCTCCAACATCCCTACTTCGCTGATTTCTCGCTCTAATTGGGACTCTTGTGTGTCTCTTCGGACTTGATACGCATACTCTATGCATACATTGACCCGTTGACCTCCATATTACCAAACCTCAACGATACCTTCCTCCCTAGAGATAGAGGCTATCCCTCATCTCGTTCCACCATAGACAATTCACTTATACTTCACCTACTCCGACCACTGTCCGCTTCCGCTTCTTACGCCAACGCTATCGTGTAAAACACCTCTCTTTCTCAAGAATAGTGCATCGCATTCATTCATGACTTCTCCTTGCAAATCACCACATACGTGTACACCAATTGTCGAGCATTGTAGCCCAATCTCTACAATTAATAATAACACATGCATACATGAGTCTTATGGGCGCTGATAAGATGTGTCCAAGCCATAGCGACTGCCGTCCACCATCTCCACCCACCCTTAACTCGGGGCTCTTCCTGCCCGACATAGCGTTTCAATGATGGGTCCCAAACGTACTCATGCTTGAGCACCTCAGAAAGGGTTTGAAAGCCTCTACGTCCGCAAAAGGGACATTGGACCTCGGGTCAAGGTACTTCGCCTCCTTCCCAGTAATAGGGCACATTTGTGTCGTACGTGCTACAAACTAGTCAGGACAGACCCATCTATCACAGAAATCAAGATACATACTCATCGGTCGTGCTTTCGATGTAGCAAACACCCTTAACTCGTCCCATTTCACATGGTCCCCAAATACCGCAGACATCGTATCCTTCCATGCAGGTTTCGGTACACCATCATATTGCCCAGCCTCATGGACGACATAGTTCTTCGTGACTGTCTCTATGCGTACCTCTGGCTCTGTGGCGGGGCTGTGGGTTGAGTTGCTGGTACTGAAGCCGGTGAGGAAGCCCAGACAGAGCCTGGGGTGGTTGAGGATATTGGCTGTAGTAGGCTTGATATGCTGCCGGTATTGGTGTAGATGAGTTTGGCGGGGAGGTTACCGCAGAGGGATTGGAAGATGAGGCACCGTTTTGCTTGGCGGAAAAGGAGAACATCATGTACGAGGGCGTTGGAGTAGTCACAGGAGCATCTGGGGTGCTACTTGCTGACGTTCCATGTAGGTGTGCCTGGCTTCCGGCTGCTGGAGGGACGTCCGCGGAAGTGCTTTGCGCTTGTGCATCTGGTCCGGTTGCAGGTTGGTTTTCCCTCCAGGAGTAGACACCTTTGTTGCAGGGACTGCGCTTGTAGTAGGTTCGGCGACTGTCTGAGTCGTGTTCGTGACTGCCTGGGATGCGGGGTTTGATGTTGTCGCAGAAGCAGAAGGGGTGGGAGGGAAGGGTAAGGGGAGGATACTGCGGGACTACCACCAGCGGGGGCATATGCATAGGGGTACGTCGAAGTGGAACTTGATCCTGCCAAACTGTATCTGTAGTAGTAGGCAGCATACGGAGATGAATATGCAGCATAAGCCGGTGGCGATGTAGGTTGTGGAGGTGGAGGAGGGTGGTGGTGGTGGTGTAATCACCCTCTTCTCTTTTTCAGCCCTGCTGACCCATCGTACGAGAGGCCCTTCGATTGTTGAGCGAGTAACACGAGCACGTTTCCGCTTCTCTTCTTCGATTTTGAGGTAGTCTCGGTGGTCAACGATATTGCCTTCCTCTTCATCCAGGGCTCTCGCAATGAGTTCCGCTTGGGTGTATGTCCTGGTCGTGGCCTTAGTTTTCTTGGGTACTGAGGCCTACAAACATGTTAGCAGTCGCAAGGGGGTTCAGCAGAAACGAAATACCTTTTGCTCCTCTGAGAGTTTCGCGCGGGCGACAGTAGCAGATGTACTTGCAACAGTCGATGTTCGCTGACTGTATCTCTTTTTCTTCGCGCTAGGGTGATGCAAAACCTCCCCGGTCTCCGCGTTGACGATAGGCCCAAGGGATACCGTCCGTTTGTTGGTTTTGTCTTTAACGGTAGGTGTAGGCTCGTGAACTTGTGGATTGAAGGTGGGCATGTTTTGCATGAGCTACTGCAGTGGCTTTCTCTAGTTTAGAGCGTGCTGTCTGTACAGTAGTTAGTTGCATGTAGCAAAGTATAAGCAATGAAGCTCACTTTCCTTGCCCTCCTTTCCTCCTCAGTTATCGCCTTCTCAGCCTCTTCGGTCCCATCTTGAGCAGTTTCTTCATCAGTGCTCTCAAAGTCGGACCCAAATTCATCTTGCTCATCTGGCAAACAGGGGTCAGGCTTAAAAGAGCAGTGACAATAAGCACATACCATTAACAATCTGGAAGTCGACGTCGTCGTCGTTGGCATCTGCAGTTGCCTCTAGCGCCATTTCAGCCAATGCTGCTTCCATTCTGTAATCCCTGTGAGATTTTGGAAAATCGTGCAGTTCATAGAACTCACCTGTTCCCCGCAGTACTCCTCCTCGACCTCCTCGTCGCCAGCAGCTCGACAGGTTCCGCCATGACTGAGTCCTCCGCCATTCTGGTTTTGAATATGAGATTCTGGTGCAAGGTCGGGCAGTTACCGAACTGGGAAGCAATGGCCTGTATTCCAAACAGGCAACAACAACGTTTTCGAAAATCCAAGCTGGCACCGTCAACCGAAAGCCGAAAGCTCTGTAACTGCTCATGGGACGCCAGGCCGCTAAACTCCTTTCTGAAGGTCCTTCACACTTGGCTCGCGTCTTGACGCATCTCAAGGCAGAGCCTCAGCTTCCTCTCTTCAAAGTCAGGAGTTTGAGACTTTCTCTGGCTTTCCAGAATGACCACTTCGGTGCACGGTATGCTTCGCGTCACTCGTCCTCGGAACCACCTGTCTGAATCTCTTTGAAGGCATTTTGTGAAGGAACAACTACCTAGGATACGATGGGCGAATCCTAATGTTGACATTCAAGTCACGAAGCACCGGAAGACCGCTCAGGAGGCGTGGAAGCCAGAGCTAGAGGTGGAACTAGGTCCGTTGCCAGCTGCATTCTTTCAGGATCAACGTCTCATTCTTTCGTTACAGAGGATGGCTCGGTTGAAGTTATTGACATGCATGAGAAGTGGTCCACTACCATTCTGAAGGAACTTATGGAGACAGCTGGAGGCACACCGTGGAAGAAGTGGAAGCAGGATGCTGCAACCAAGGGCGTCCCAGTAATACCGGGAGAGGAGAGTGAGGGTAATGTCGTCCAGAGGCCAACGCCTATACCGTTACCATCTCTCAAAGACTTCCTTGCAACACGGCCTGCTCAGTCCACCTCGACCACCGCCGCTGCTCCGACGGAATCCGCACCGGAGAGCTCAGAAGGTTCCACTCCACCACCAACAGAGAAGAAAAAGGCTGCCGCCCGCGTCCTTAGCTTCTAGAATCTAATGTATCACCTTTAATTATCCTTGATACACCTCAGTCCCCACATTTTACAACATAATACAGCGCATGCATAAAACCGAATAAATTACGACATGATACGCTAAGCGTTCGACGCAAACCACCCAGAGAATACAACAATCAGACCTATTCCTACCAGTAGGCCACATAGGTCATCTAGGAACAGGGATCCCATCTGTAAATACCTCATCCCATTCATAATGAGAGAGGGGAAAGGTGGTGGCAGGTGGGGTAGGGCAAGAGAGAGGAGCATCGGAGGTTCTACGGCATCCTGAGATGGAGGTTTAGTCGGGTTGTCTTGGAAGAAGGAAAACGAGACTCACAAAGCCTGAGAACAGACGCATGGAATGAAGAGCAATCTGAACAGTCGTAAATGCCCAAAAGAACGGCTGGAGACGATTGTCAGTCACGAAGCATCACCCGGATTGACAAATAGAACAAACCATTATTTGAATCTTCAGAGAATGAGTAATCTCCTCGACTGGATTACTCCTTCCCAACTCTGCCCATCTACGCCACAAGCTCCAATTTTCAGGTCCAAGTCTTGATTCACTATATGCTTTTGGCTCCGCATAGAGCACGAAATATGCCAACAAGAGCCACATGGTGATCATATGAATCAGAGGCATGAGCTTTTGCAAACGCGTCGGAGGGGCCGCAACAGGTGCTTTACCACCAGCAGGTCCAGCACCTGGTGGAAATCCGCCCGCACCAGGAGGGAACATCATAGCAGCAAACGGATTATCCATGGGCGGTAGTGACGGATCCACGTCAGTCGGCGTCAGTCCGGGGAGAGATTCCGGTCCCCGAGACATGGGTGTCATCAGGGCCTGGAGAAACTGCTGTTGCTGGGCTTCCGACCATGCGGATGGGTCACCACCAGCATTGGGAGGGAAGCCGAAAGGTGGAAAGTTACTGCCCAAGTCCTCCGGGGCAGTACGAATAGGTGTCGGCGAAGGTGACTTTCGAGTAACTGAAGGAGGAGGCATCATGCTTTCTTCGCCAACAAAAGCTTTAGACATGCTAGGTGCTGGTGCATCTATATCCCGCATACTTTCAGCCTTCCAATATAGAAAACAGACGGTATGTTACTCACCATTTTTCATATATGCTGGAGCATCTTCGCCACGGGCACTGGTGGTCAACTTTGCCAGACGATCCGATCCTCTGGCAAGAATAGCTTTTCTCCTGGCTTCAGCTCGTGCAGCAGCAGACATGGCTAAACAGGCAGAAGTTGGTGAACGGTGGACGAGTCGGAGACGTGGCAGAGTGGACGCACCTCATTGCAGCACTCATTTGTTTGGCAACCGCTTGTAGATCAAACACTCGGTTGGAGGATCGTCGGGCCGTATTCACTGACCCTTAGCGTCAGACTGTCACCAGCACGTTATTGTCAGAAGTATTCATTCATTCGGCTCCTAGTGAAAACCGGGGTTTACGGAGAGCATCAGCTGAGGCTGATCGTGTTCCTTCGCCAATTGTCGTCAAATGACAATGACTTTCCTAAACCTTAACGTTAACGCCTCAACATCGATCGAACACTAGAAGCGAATGATCAAGGAGCCATGAATGCTTGCGTGGCTATTGTTACAAATGTGCGCGATGATAATACACTAAAGTCGCAGCTTCAAATGAATCTACCACCGAAAGAACGAAGAGCGAAGAAAATCCAAACAGAATGAGTGGGATAGTCAATGTGAAGTCGAAGTGTACGATATGGCCAAAGTAAGCCCCCAGAATGGAATAAGTGGTATGATGGTTAATAAGTTATGCCAACGTCCCGAGGTGATGATGCAAGCGCCTTCTGGCGAAGACGCGATGAACGAATGATGCGTATAAGTTATGTCTGGGTGAAATAGTCAGACTTTGAGACAGAAATAGGAAGGTTGATGAAACTTACTTGTTTTTGTGCCCGTTAAACCTGTCTATCCAATAGTTACATGCTTAAGCAATAACGCAGTATACGTTCTGTTGGCCATTTCCGTCCTCGTTAGTGGGAATTTGGACATCCTCGCCCTGGGAGCTGATGATCTGAGAGAATATCGGTGAAGGAGTCCATTGCTTGTTAGGAGGAGGTGGAGGCGGAGGTGTTTAGGATGAAGGACAAGGTAGCAGACAGGATGCGATGGGAGTCAGGATCCTGAGGAAGTTTGCTCCACTCGAACCTCTTTTATATTCAATCCCCTGTTCGTGCACTTTTGTTTAGCTGGGCTAGATGCAACCCCATTTTGGCGATCAAAGCAGCCTCGTTGCTTTGGCCTTAGGGTGTCCTGTGAATGCACACACGCGAAGTCAAACTGTCATAGAGCTATGGAATGGGCAAAGACAATAAGCTTGACTCAAGCGATGGTCGCTGCGATTGCCGTGGCGTAATGCTCTCATCAGGAGGGGAGATTTTTAACAATAAGGAAATCTCGATCCGTTTTGGAAGCAGTGATAGCCGATCCAAAGATGGTGGTCGCCAGCCAGTGAAAGACAAAAGAATCAATTGAAAAGAATGGTACATTGAGTCAAGAATCGTTGAGATCTACAGATATTGCCAGAAATCTTCATAACAAGAATTTTGTGTCCTGTATGGGCTTAGATTTCATACATGGCAGCCGCCAGCCACATGTCTGTCTGAAAAACATTGTTAATTGTTGGGTTGGCTGTTTCTGGCGTTTTGAGGCTTCTGGGCTTCGTCATCGTTTATTATACGAGAGTACGTGTACCTAGCTCCAATTTTAACAAACCTGGCTGGGTTGCAGGGAAAACTGGCGATTTTGTTTTATTTGAGGCTTGGAGTCAAGGTGCAAGGTCCGTCGGCAAAATCAATCATCGGACGGAACGACTGATCCGGAGCCTGAGAGCTCCGAAGCTCTTCAGCCAGTCCATCGAGTTGAAGATTGTGAAGATTATTGCGTCCGATCTAAGGAGATATTCAACCATGTCATTCGACAATGTATTGGTCGCATCCAACTGGAATATTAACTGCATCCCTTCGCTGCCTTTACTAGATTGGAACCTATGAAAGCAACGGCCAAGCACGGCTCCTATTATCCTCAGCAAGGGAAACAATTCCCTTGATTAGACGTGAACTGTCAACCAAAGACATCATAGGCACACCAGGAACCGGGTTAATCCAAGAGTAGAGTTCGACGCAGCCCGGCGAATCCCCTAATGTGCTCATCGCCCACATTCGACCAAACCTTGAAGCACATTCTGTCAGCGTGGTGTCATCAAGGCAGTCGTTTACGCCGAGGGTTCTTTGGAAAACAATTAGCAGGTCTCGATATGTTTTCTGCATTTTCACCCTCTCTTACCTCTGTGATTGAAGACGATCAGGTCCGACAACAACAATAAGAAATCCTCAGAAGCGATGCAACGCGGCACCCACAATCCAACTTTAATCTGATATCATCCTGGCAAACGTTTTCATTGGGACGCCGGTGTTCCTGACCAGAATTTCTGTATGGATGATGATGAGCATGTTAGAGGCCATCAAAGCCTCCATGGATATCGCAGCGAGTCACAAACGTGTGGCGAAAGGCGCGCTTACACCAGATGGAAAATATAATATACTGAATCTTCCCATTTCGGAATCAGCAACGGCGCAAGAGTGGTGGGAGGAACAGCAATCCTGACGGCTGGGAGAGGGTCGAGCATCGACCCCCTTTTTGAAGTTACCGGCGAAATTTCATCGCAATCTGCCCAGTATGACCAAGAGCATAGAAAACAATAGGAACAGGTGGAAGAACCAAACGCTATCTCCAACGAATCAAAGGTGATGGTCCAGACCCCGCAAGTAGGTACCTCCTGAATGAAATGATGACCTTGACTCATTGAGAACTCACAGAGGAAGGTTCTATCCCATATGCAATGGAACGTTCAGACCCCTGATCTCGACTCTTGAAGCTCTATGGCGGGATTCACAGACGGTCAGTGTTAAGCCCCAATGGATCAATTGAGGCGAAAGGGCAGGAAGGATGCACGGCCGTCTCTTAGGACGGTCATGCAGTCCTTGAAAGCATATTCGCCGAATAAATTGTACCTCAACAACAGCTATCCTGCCCTCAGGCCTGAACAGAAACAAACCGACCGTCGTTTCTGATATAGGGAAATATGTCACGGAGGGAGGCTGCAGTATTTCTGCATGGGTGGCTCCTCCAGAATTGTGATTGACTGAACTCCGGCGATCTAGGTTAATCTATGTTTACGCACAGAAGAACTAGGAAGCGATAGTGACCGCGAGATTTAAACCTTTCGTGAGGATATCCCTTGCTCACACGAGGAATGATCTTCTGAACAAACTTTCGAAGAATCAATCGGGAATCAATTGAACTCAGACTACGCAAAAAGTTTGCCAAAAGTACGTACTGAGCTATGTGAAGCATTTTCGGGTAAATGACTATCCTGGTGCATCCCGCGGCACTGTAAAATTGCAGAATCCGAATCTTGAATCCTTGACTCAGTGCCAACTCAGTGCAGAAGATTACGGCGTCTGGTGTCAAGCTCTTTCGAACGCGACTCTAAGTCTTCTGACCACGTGGCCCGAAATTTCGCGAAAGATGGAAATTTCCCATGACATGGGTTCAATCAAACCATCACGATGTTTTGCATCTACATTTCTTAAATGCTACGGCTGAATAGCATGGGAAGTGGCTGACCAGTGGCTCCTTTTTCGATGCCTTAGGCTTAGCAAACGAGCCAGCCACGTTCTGTTCACTCAGACAAAGTCAGAAACGGATCTGCCTGCTTGGCATCGAATATAGCTTCCCAACTATCCTCACTTCTGTCGTGGCTTTCAACAAGCCGATAGGGAGGCGCTCGGAATCGTGATGCGTCCTGTGAGTGGGTGTGATTCCTGATGGCGGTCAGGCACCTGCGGGCAGCCTGGAGTCAGTATGACGGACCATTCAGCTTTTCTACCAAGGCGCATCTAAACCTCTGATCGGTTCACACTAGTGTGGCTGCCTCATGTTTAGGTGTGCCTTCGCTGGAAGGAGGATAACGTTGCACCCTCTGCGCGACGCATCAGGCGTGGCGGGCTGTAGCGTCTGAAGTTCTTTTTGCAATGCCTTATGTCAGATCTTATATCTGCACCTCTACCTTTCGCCGAGAAAAATCGCCTTGCCACATCTCGGGCTTTGGACCGTGGCGACTGGAAGCAGCAGATAGCCCCCCTCTTCTCGTTCTATATGCTTTGACGTCTCAATGGATCCCCGGTGTACGCCTTGACGGCCACCCGGGAGGCAGCCACCACTGTGTCACCACGCAAAGCCAAGGAGTCATCATTAACACTGGGTCCATACTCTTGATGCTACTGAAGTTCAGGCTGGACCTTCGCCCAGAAAGGATTACATCTGCTTCTGCATGATACTCCTTGGGTTGGAAATTATCGACGCTTTATACATGGTGCATGATCACCGCCTTCCTCTTGTTTACTAGCCTTTCTCTCCGGATTTGCCTCTATTATCATCGGACAGATGTTAATTTAGAGGAACTCAATGCTCTGTTGGTTCTTTGCTCAACCTAACCTCGTAGCATTTCATCTATGCATTGTTCTCCCGCTGTATTAATTTCAAGCATAATAATGAACGATATGGCGTCTTAGATTCTCCTCCTTCTAAGTTTACGCTGAAGCCGTAGTTCAAACGTCCAGCCAAGCTATTATATAATCAAAATTTCAGAAGTATCCAATTCGATGGTTCTTTATCATCTGTTCTCACCTGCACCCCTCATCTACCTCCAAATCAAATAGCCAGAGCCCATGGTCACAATTGCCAATCTCTCGATAATGGAGTTCGCAACGCTCGTGAAGTATCAAAAAGATTGCCCCTCATGGGCAAGCCTCTCTTGTCACGCGACTGCTATTGGAGGGCAACTGCTCTGTGATGAAAAGCTTCAGGAATACCAAAGGTTCCTTTCTAGAGGGCTAGAATGTTTCAAAGCCGTCGCTTGCGAGTACTGCATCGACAAATGCAAAGACCTGTCCTTCGAAAACCTGACTGTATGCGCATTTATGTTTGTCAGTTCCTCGTCCTCGCATACTTACACCACTCGAACAGGCTCTCTACGAGGCCCTAACTTCGTTGGATGCTCAGAAATTCTATCTTACGAGCTCCGGAATGAACAGCGCAGATGTCACCGCCTTTGCATATGTTTTTGGGGCGAACTACGAAGACCATTACAGCGACTTGTATGAAATTGCGCATACATTCTTGTCCGCATTTGTCGTCTTTGCAGTTGGAAGGTACGCAACCAACCTTGAAGCCCAAAATTTGCTCAGCATCTTTCTCCCAGCCTGGTAGCACCCCGTCGGCGCTGTCTCCGCGCCGCGCTCTGTGGTCAATCGACGATTTTGTTGAGAGGACCGACTTAGTCACCTGGCGGTGTCACGACTCAGTTTTACGGATAGTCAGCACCAAAAGGAGACTCCCGAGTCCCTCATCCGTAGCAGCTCTTGAAGAGGCCGAAGAAGCCGCATCGAATCTTGTTTCCGCTTTCACTTCCAGTGAAGACGCAAGTACTGTTGGGCCGGTTTTCACCTTGGAAAGACGACTCTCTTGAGGCCGAGATGAACACTGCATTCCATGGAGCCCTCGCCGACGAAAATTTCTGGGTTGACCTTCCTTCTTTGACCTTGGCTGGGACGGCTCGGATTCTACAAGGGCCTCGAGATGCTCAAGCAGGTGGCATGGGTTGGCGAGCAACACGCTTCTCTCTATATCAGAGACGCGACTGCAAGCGCCGTTCACCGTTTAACCTCTGAAGAGTATGAACCATTAGTCCAGGTGAGCCTGAACCTCACTCACATCCTTGCACTATGAATCGATATGTTATTTTTACAGGCCATCACAAGCGCGCTCACATCCAAGAAGGCAGCGGCATTTATCATGGACAGCGCGTTCAGAAGGGGGCAGCTCACATACCCGATCCATGATCCCTCCAACACCGATAGGATTGACTCTGGGGATATCGGGCATCTCCAGCTCATGGGAATCATCGGCCTTTATTTCTTGACGAATCGGGAACTGAAGATGGACAAAGTTGTCGCTTCGGTTCAGAAGACATTCACCCCCTTGATCAATGCTCTGATAAAAGCGTACTGGTAAGCCTTCAAACGAAGCTCTCTTAGGAATCTGACTCTAAATCTTTTCAGCAATTTATCCAAGGAGAAGAACCAGGAAGGGGCATCAGAGCCTCTGGTTATAAGATTCGACGAGTTGGCCATCTAACGGGTCTGGTAGGGCAATCGGGTCCCTCATTGTTCTCGACAGACTTTTACAAAATTTGATACCAAGCACTTCCTATAGACATCTTCTTTCCACAACGCGCTCGTATACCCGCAATTGCATTCATTTTCTCCCTTTGTTTTCGTCCAGTTTCCATCCAACTTGTAATTTTAGTTTGGTATTTTGTTCCGTAAGAACTGCATATCTGGTTGCTTTTGTACGCGCTCAGGCTGGCAATAAGCATTCCGCGCCTACCATCCCCTTGGACTCTCGTCTTCAGTGTGCGCAAGATGGTCATCAAAATACAGAGGTTGCCTCCGATTCGTCGATATTCTCCTCTTGACTAGAACAAACCAAACCAAGGGTCCAGTGCGAGTACGAAGTCGGTGCATTCATAGATGGGGAGGAACGACGTTGACCCTTGACAAAAGAAGGAAAAAGTTGGTATAGTTCAGGATTGAACCCAATAATCAACAGGTTTGGCAAAATCACGATGCTGTAACGGGGATGGTCCCGAGCCACTGTGCGAAGTTGGCGACGTTATCAACCAGTTCCAACTTGAATAAAGCAGTCACAGGGCTCACCTTGATTAGTCGTGGTGCAGGTGCCATTAGCGATGGCCAATGTCAGCGAGAGGCGATGAGGCAATGGATGTGTCTTCGAGCAAAGCAATCACGTCTGAACAGTCTATCTTCCTGGGGTTTCGAGCTCATCCACGTCAGGTCAACTTGATTATTGCTGTATAGGATTGGCTCCACATGATCTTGGGCGTGGCCAAGGTCGAAGGAAGGAAAAGAAAAATTGGTTGAATCCAGGATCGAACTGGAGACCCTCTGTGTGTGAGACAGAGATCATAACCACTAGACCATTCAACCTTGAGTATAGAAAACTGTGTTATACTCAGGACGGCTTTTGGTTTCTTCTCAGAAGCTATTGTTGTAAAGACAAGATGACGGTTGACAATGAAACGTTTTCAGGGAGGAGTTTCTGGAGATTACGGAAGACAAAAGTGAGGCAGCCTCAAGGCTCATTCTGTGATTTTAAGCGAGATAATCCTGTCAAGCCTAATTCGTTCAAAGGCGACATGTTTGAACATCGCGCCAACTACAAAGACCATTGCCAACAGCGAAACCTACAGCGGAATGTTCAACGATGGTAACCGCAGGGATGGAGGATTACCAATTCGGGCAGCTAACCAAAGTTGAGCCAAACAAACGCTGTGGTGAACGTACATCATCCCGACACAGGTTCCACAGTCCTAGGCGCTAGCTTGTCCGTTTTGCTGCAGTAAAGTTATCCTTGAGGCAGTCAACAATGGCCACCGTGGTGCAGCAGCCTCCTGAGGAGGTCAAGGGACTTCCTGAAGCCCTTAATACCGTCAAAATCCAGGTTCAGCAGATGAAGCGGCATCTGGTACGTGCGCAGCCTTCTTCAAAATATGGTTAACGAGCTGATTATTGGGCGGATTTCTAGGAACTTGACGAGCTAATGGATGCGCTGAAGAGCGCAAGTACAATGCTGGCAGAGCTGCGGACTTCTTCCCTGTCGCCGAAGCAGTATTACGAACTCTGTAAGCGGCCGATTCTTCCATGTTCATCCGAAGCTCACGCATCCCAGATATGGCCGTATTCGATGCACTAAGGCACCTTTCCAACTATCTCTACGATGCGCACACACAGAACCGACACCACTTGGCCGACCTCTACGAACTAGTCCAATATGCTGGCAACATCATCCCCGTCTCTACTTGATGATAACAGTGGGCTCTGTTTACATGTCCGTCCCAGATGCTCCGGTGAAGGAGATAATGAAGGACATGATGGAAATGTCCCGTGGCGTTTTACATCCTATCCGTGGTCTCTTCTTGCGTCATTATCTCAGTGGCCAAACTAGAGACCATCTTCCAGAGGGCCTGGAGCCAGGGTATGTACGCCGTTCTGATTTTCAGCTCAAAGCTCATCTTTGCAGACCTGGTGGATGCCTGCAAGACTCGATTGCGTTTGTTCTGACGAACTTCATCGAGATGAACAAACTATGGGTCCGCCTACAACATCAAGGTCATTCACGCGATAGGGAAAAGCGTGAACTGGAGCGTCGGGAGCTGAGGATTCTGGTTGGCACAAACTTGGTTCGCCTGAGCCAGTTGGACGGTGTCGACCTGGACATGTATCAACGAACAATACTGCCCAGCATATTGCAGCAAGTTGTAAACTGCAAGGATGTCATCGCTCAAGAATACCTTATGGAAGTCGTAATCCAGGTCAGCTCCCTTTACCATCCGACATACCTCTTCATTTGCTCAAAATTATTTCCTTCAGGTATTCACAGACGAATTCCACCTTCACACCCTTGGCCCCTTCCTTTCCGCCACCGCCCAGCTCCACCCCAAGGTCAACATCAAACAGATCGTAATTGCCCTTATCGACAGGCTCGCAGCATACGCCGCCCGCGAAGCCGAGACCGAAGACCCAGAGGAGACCAAGCGTCAAGAAGAAGCCGCTGCTAAGCGTCTCGCGGAGAAAGTCAAGGTCCAGAAAGCTCGTGCTCGCGAGAATGGTGCGTATCGCGCACTCTCGCCCACTACCACGGAGTCGGATACCGCCAATGAGTGGGGATCACAAGATGTCCCTCCTACACCACAGTCACCTACGCCTGCGGATTCTGTGGTGTCGTCACCGACGTTGTCAGAAGCAGCTGGACCGGCGATAGTGGATATAGTGGATGTGCCAGTTAATGGAAATAAAGGGAAGGAGAAGGAGGGTTCCCCTGCGAGGAAGTTCAGGGGCGTTCCGGAGGACGTGCAGTTGTTTGAGGTGTTCTGGAAGCAAGTTGTCGAGCTTATCAAAGTCAGTCCTACCTTCTTCTAACAAGCTCAAAATAACCGAACTTATAATTTTCTGTCAATAGGCCCGACCCGATCTGTCAATTCAGGACATCACAGCTCTATTCGTATCCCTTACCAACCTCTCCCTCAGCTGTTACCCCGATCGACTGGAGTATGTGGATCAAATCCTCTCCTTTGCAGCGGAAAAGATCAAGGAGTTCACAGAGAGGTATTTCGTCTAGTTCATTTACCACATACATCCCAGCTTACAATATGCCAATAGCCCTGATCTTCACGCACCTCAAACAACATCCAACCTTGCAGCCTTACTGGTTGCCCCAATCAACTCCTACCAATCTGTTCTGACACTACTTGCGATACCGAACTACGTTCCCCTACTCACCAAACAACTTTTCTCTACTCGACGGTCGATCGCCCATTCCATCGTGTCATCCGTCCTGAAGAACGAAACTATCATCGAAACTCCGGAAGATGTCGACGGTGTCCTGGAGCTGTGTCACGTCCTCATCAAGGACCAGGTCGACTCGAATCCTGCCAACGCAAACCCTGCCGCAGTGCAGGCCAATATTAAGGATATCAGGCGACAGGGACCGTACTCGCTAGAGCGAGAGGAGATGGCCGAAGAGCAGGGATGGGTCGCAAGGATGGTTCATCTATTCCGAGCCGAGTCCCTAGACGTACAATACGAACTCCAAGTTGCGCGAAGACATTTCGACCTCGGAGGGGAGCGTATGCGCTTCACATTCCCCGCCCTCATCACATCCTCCATCAAACTCTGCAGACGATACAAGAACAGGGAGCATATGGAGGAAGATTGGCAGAGCCGAGTGTCCACCATTCTCAAATTCGTGCGACAGCTCACTCTCTATTTGGCCACTCAAATTGAGGCACCGACGATTGCGCTTCGGCTCTTCCTTCTCTCCGCTCAGATCGCGGATGAGTGTGGATTCGAAGATCTCACCTACGACTTCTACGTGCAAGCATTCAGCGTGTATGAGGATAGCATATCTGAGTCTCGTGCTCAGCTCCAAGCTATCACTCTCATCATTGGCACGCTGGCCGGCGCAAAGGTTTTCGGCGTGGACAATTACGACACTCTGATCACGAAGGCTGCGCTACATGGCGCCAAGCTGTTGAAGAAGAGTCATCAAGCGACAGCTGTCGGACTCGCTAGCCATTTATGGTGGCAAGAAGCCCCCAGCCTGCGGAAGGTGAAGGCGAGGACGAAGAAGCTAAGAAGAAGGAGGTCTCTGAGAAACCTGCTCAGGAGGACGTGGACGGGGAAAACACCGTCAAAGCTGTAAGTATATTCGCTTCATGAGAGCCCGTTTGAATACTGATGTTATGTTGGAAAGTATCCTTACCAAGATAGCAAACGCGTCCTTGAGTGCTTGCAGAAATCATTACGGATTGCAAATTCCGCCATCGAGGAGATTGTCACTGTCCAACTCTATTGTGATACCTTGGATCAATACCTTTACTACTTCGACCGTGGAGCACCTGCTGTAAGCACCAAGCCCCATGGAACTCTACTTTGGATCACTGACACACCTCTCTAACAGGTTGCCGCGAAATTCGTGAACAGCTTGGTTGAGCTGATTTCTCAAAGCATCGACAACGTCTCCTCACCAGACGTACACCCATCACAACGTGCTCCTCCCGGCCTCATTGAGGGAGTCCAGACACCTGAAATGATCATAAGACATTTCAGGAATTCCCTGGCCTATATCCAAAGGAGGAAGAACTCTGCTCCTAATGGCAATTCACCTGATCCTCGATGGGATGAAGTGGACATTGTCGGGGCTCTTCTCAAAATGGGGTTGAATCGATGAGCAGACAGAATTTCGTTGTTTGGAGATCTCTATTCCATTTGTTTGTACTGTATTCAGGTGTTCAACCCGTTTGTATGTAACATCAACCAGGGAGGATTTCTTGTTAGGTACTCTAGATCTCTGCTGTAGATCTCTACCTATGAGGGCCAGCCCGCTTGACCTCATCTAGTATAGTATCGATCGTGAATGTCTTTCGCCGTCCTTTCACCAGTCTGGTAATCTATCGAATTTCTGCAGCATCAACGAACGAACAAAGTCAAAGACTTGCCGATCAGGCGTGAATGTGCCCCTGGGTCCCATAACCTCATCCAACAGCTTCTTGCCTGCACCCCTCCACGTTTCATCTAAAGGCGCGGGGCTGTCAGAATTGCTCAGGGTCCAACGCATGCATGACATCAGGTTGAATACATTGATCCAATGTACGCAGCACACACAACTTTCCCCACTTAGGCCAATGCCCGTTGTGGGTATCTCCCAAATGTTGGGGGAAATGTATGGTAAAGTAGCTGAGGTCGAGAACGATCTGCATTTCTGGATGAAGTCGGGTATGGACAGTTCGGTGTTTATCCCAGCGTTCCTGCACATCTGGATGATCTGTGCAGAGAGATGTGCAGGGTTCAGATTCGACTGATGTGCAGAGGGTATGTGCAATTATGGAGATGGGTTCGTGGGGTAAATCTAGGATTCTTGGTGGTATCGATCTTCCTCCGTAATATGAATCCAACGAATGGGCATGTCCCCAGTCGGATACCAGCGTTTAATAGCGTTGTAGATATGAACAACATTGGCGTACTGCAGAATATCGTCTAAGCTCTGGCGCAGGCCGGAATCTGGAACAAATGTGGCCCAGCTCTGGAATAGGCGGGCGTGTCGAAGGAGCCTCCCACCATTCAACAGGGCCAGAAAAGTGTCCAATGCTTTCTCCTCATCCATGTCGCTGAAATTCTCGGAAGACAGGTCTGTCAACCGCTGTAAGAGGGAGAACACGATGTCCTTGGCTGCTGGTTTCTCCTGTGGTTCAGGGTACAGGTCGTTTAGAAACGCAACTGCTGCTGGAAACTCCTCCTGGAGGTTGGTAAGTGGCTCGTACTCAGCCAATTCCCGAGGACAGGATGCAGGTCCAGTGTAAAATGTAAGCAAGGCCTCGTGGATATGACGTATCTTCGCCTCCACATATCCCAGTCGATTGCGACGTACAATGTGGAAAGTAGCCCTGATCAGCTCTCTCCCTTTGAATCCTGTATCAGCGAGAGGAATTCGTGTGCCGTATCAATGTGAGCTTGGGTGACGGGGATTGAGCGCGCAAGGACGAGTTTTGGAGGGGCATAGTCTCTGTCAAGGGCTGCAGCGACTCGATCTCCGTCCTCGTCTGTCTGCAGGAAGAGACATATCGCATTGAGTATCGCCAACTCTGTTCTGGTGTCGTTTTTGATAGCGCCTGAGGGACCCTGCAGCAAATCCCATCGGGGACCTTCAAAACCGCTAGTCTGTCCACACAATCGCAGCAGAAGCAGCCTTTCACAAAGTCTGAGCTGGCTGGGCGCCATAATACGTCAGGACGAGCTATGGAGGCATAATGAGTCGGCTTCGGTTATAACAAAGAAAAGTTGAGCCATGAGGCTTACCAGGTGTTACAACTGATTGCCAGTTTTGATTGACTCGCCGTCTTGACTTTCTCGACATTACAAAGGAACATGCGCGTATCAGAGGTCGGCATCGAAGGCAACCTGAGATTAAAGGAGCCGAACATGCTTCAGACCATGCACTCAAGATTCTCCATGAAATATCCAGACTTTGCTCTCGATCTCATTCAAGTAGGTTTGGAAGTTGTTTGATTCGAGGAAACTTGTACTAATCGAACAGAAGTATACTTGAAGGAATGTATAAAACCTATCTTGCACGGCCCGAGGCGTTAAATTCCTCCTGGCCTCATCCTACATTGACCCTGTCTCCCTCTTCTCTTCACCTATCACATCCATCCAGGTCGTAATATTGCTTCATCCAGACCACCATCCGATTATCAGTCCGAGAAGATCGCAAGGGGCCCTCGAAGGCGTCTTCAACGTTGCAGAGATCTGGGGAGACATCGGTCAATGGAGGTCGGTGCACAGCTTCAAATTTGCAAGTGCGTTGAGGCTCCATGTGGGAGGTTTTGCCGGCGACGAGTGGCTCGTGTACAGAGGTTCGCAGCATGTCCGGGGACAGGCCAGAAGGACTTCTTCATGACATTTTTTCCGACATTACCTTCTCGATTCTTCAGGGCTGTTGGCTTCTGACGATTTGTCGAAGTTACGAACGTCTTCTTTTCCCTTGGAAACCTAACCTGAGGCCTTCCGAAGCTCAACGACCAAGCTGGAAAAGGTTTCGGTGCCAATGAGTGGTCTGGTCTTGTGACAAACATTTTTCAGAGATAGGTTGCTTTGTACCTGCGGCTCGTGTTCGGCGTGTGTGCTATATTATGGACACAGCCGGTGCCAGTGATTTGAAGGGACAACCATTCTCCCAGGAAATCCAGAGAAAACTGTAAATTAATTAAGAGTGGATGGAGGGAGCTCAAGCTAGAAGCACGTACCCCACAGAAGAAGCATGCTTAGTTTATACTCATTTGTAGTGAGAAAATGCCTACCATAATACGCATGAGTTGCAACACATTTCTTCACAAGCCACTGCCTCCTAATTCGCAATCACGACCAATCGGGGTAAGGCACGTTCTAGAAGCGTCCCAATAAGATGATAAGCCAGTTCATAGGTCAGGTCTAGAGTAGAACAGAACAGACGCTCATTGACCGCCTTTCCTGATGTGAGAGAGGTGACGGAGAGAATCATGTCACGAAATTGGTATGACACAATGTTGACGTCGAGCGCAACAACATCCGTAAGCCTTCGAACAAACTTTTGCCCGGGACTAAACCAAGAGAATCTATAGTGAGTCCTGGTGTCCTGCGCACTATCTCTTTGTGGCAGTATTCACCAGTCAAGCACGAGCTCGACTCCCAGTAAGTAACTGGTGGTTGAACTGGCATCTAATACTAAGAATCGGCCCCACCTACCAATTAAGCCTCTAACAATCAGCTACTTTGTTCCTTGAAGCAGTTTCAAGCGGAGGAGATCAGTTATTCAGTCCTTGGATCGGGGTATCACAGCAGCTAGCACAGTGTATACTTCGAAGCGTTGCCTCAAGTCATCTCAGTGGCTTGCCCAGTGGTTATGAGCAAGAACATTGGACCAAGTCACCAGAACCCGGGTTTTGGCCTGGGCTTAGCGTGAGAAAGTGCTACTATATCAGGCCGTTTGGCTGAACCTCAGCGATTTCTGAATTTCCGTTCTTCACCATCACGTCCTGCTCATACTGTGTTGTTTCGCTCGTCCTCCTATATCGTGAATAGATAAAATGAGCTTTTACACAAATCTCGGTGTTTGAAAGTCTACCTCTGAGGCGTTTAATTCATTGCGTGAAGACCCAAGGAGCTTCAGTGTACACACAATGACCTCGCTAGCTTTTGCAACAAACAGCTTTCGGGCCCTGCTTTCGACCAGCTGTAGAAAACGTGAGTCAGGCTTACCCTTTATATCCATCTTTCAGGCTAACGCCCACCGGCTTCTTTCTAGCATAACCGGCCAGTGATTTTGCCCTTTTATGGTGGATTTGTGCGTCTTTGGAAGGCTGGTCTTTCAAGAAGCCACTGCATTGGATTACATGTAGGACCTTTCATGTTGATTTTCTCCGACGGATATGGAATCTAATAATCATACACAGTAGCTGGCTGCAAACGCGTGCATGATAGCACCGCGCGAAGAGGAGATATCCCATACCATCAGACACACAACTGTCGAAGCAATCCCAGTGTTTAATGGATGTGTGCCAGTCCCACCTTTATATTGGCTGCCTGTGTCATCTTCTGGGTGAAAATTCCCCCTACCTAAACAAGGTAGAACCTTTGTCTAACAAATTTTTCACCTTTCTGATCTTTGTCGTAATTCATAGGCCGCTGAGCACCGACATCGGACTGGAACTTTCCAGATCTCTTCCCAGCACCAAGGTAGACGCTAGTACCAGCATCACTTCGGTCTTTGGATGTGGAAGTTTCCAGATATGGCGCCGCAGCGAAGAAGAACGCCGGTTCGCCACATAGGCAATCAAGACTGTGTTCCTTGCCTGTCCCTGGACCCCTATAACACTGGTTTGTGGGTCTGTTAAGCGCTTTGTGCACGATTCAGTTACACTTTGGTCTCTGAATGGTATGAATTGTATTGAGCTTTGCAACCCCGTAAGCTGTTATTGTGTGTCCATGTTAGTTGTATCGTGTTCGTGTCCACGTAAATCGTAGAATGTTGTCAGATCTCGCGTGAACAATTACTACGCTTCATCTCCGCCATGACGTCCGCTGGCACACAAAACCGTTCAGCCAGCCAATGCTTCGCTTCATCCTCTCTGCTTCACAACGTTTCTTTGGAAAAACAATTGACTTTGAATTCAAAAGTTAAAGTTGAACGTTGGCGCGGAATTTCTCCTAAAATACGACTTCGGTTCCAGAGCCATCACGACAAAGAACGCGAACAAGTCATATAAATTGCTTGTAACATCTTGGCTTCTGACTCTTACCACCACCAAGACAACAAAGTTTAAGCCAGCATGCCACCGTCGACCACGTACTATCCATGCGCTTCTCAGCAACAACACGATCACATTGCTGAGAGTGCTCAGTTCGGCGCTGGCCCATGCCCTGGGGTGATGGGCTTGTACAGCTACGACCGATGTGTGTACCCCTCCTGCCTACAACACCCTACTGAGACTAATTATCAGCCTCCTTAGCCCCAGACCACTCGCAATCCTCAAGTTCGTCGGCTAGCCAGGACGAAGATACGTCATCTGGCCCCATGTTCTGCGGGTGCACATTCCAAGACGAGATCGACGACTACGACATGCCAGAGTCCCCTCTCGAGCCCTCACAAGACCCATACTCGACTGAACTCTCAAAAGTTGTACAAGGGACCACCCGGCAAATTTTAGTCACTGCGCTGAGCCATCACTGGATGACGTCGGCGACATGACTCGCAGGCAGGACACGGCAGCTCAGAAGAATTCATCGGTGAGTTCTCCTCATTTCTTACATGTTTTAGAGCACCTCTGACGACGACAACGATCAGCATCACGTCGACCACGACCACGGACCTCCACTAGAACCCTGGGCAGCAGCGATATCGGAAATGGTCCTTTACCTTCCGACCCCAGCGCGAATCGGCCCTATCACGTTCAAAGAAGCGACAACGGGGTTATCTTGGAGGGGACAACGTACACTACGTAGCTGCGGGGCGACCACTCGCTGGACAGACTTCCGACCTCTTCACCCAGTCTTGAGGACTTCTTTGTGTGATCCGCGCCCCGGTTCGTGAATTCAAATTCGGAATATCAAATTCGGGCTGAGGTTTGCACTTCCTTCTCCTTAGAACGCTACTTGTTGTCCCTCCGAATTCGGACAACTGGAGACCACTACGACGCGCCCAAAATAATACCTTTACAAAATTGTAGGACTTATCGCCAACCTTAAGAATAATATATCGTCTCCTAATGCTCAAGTCTCACGAAAAGATCGTTACTTGATGGTCATTAAAGTCGTTATTAATTTGATTTTTCT